>JAOXYA010100447.1:0-10876 GCA_028565675.1 Sorex palustris | reverse complement strand
AGTAACTCCTGAGTGCAGAGCCAGGAGTAACCCCTGTGCATCACCAGGTGTGACCCAAAAAGCAAAAAAAAAAAAAAGTGCCTTTCTTAAATCTACCCTCGTAATGCCCGCTCATCATCTCTCCTGAAATGCCAAGAACCTCCCTGTGCACAGCGACTCAGGAACTTTCTGGAACCACATCTTAGGGACCCTCGGGCTGGTTTCATGATGACTAGTCATTGCTGATGATAGATCATGGGCTCAACTTCCAAGCTTCTAGTCATGAACTGGTCTATCCGATGGATAGTTCCCATCCAGTCACCCACCAAGAGTCAACTTTTAAGAACAAAAGACACATACTCCCCAAAGCCTTATACAGATTCAGTGCAGTCCCTAAAAGGATACCCATGACATTTTTCAAAGAAATAGACAAAACTCTCCTGAGATTCATATGGAACAAATAAATCCCCACGAATAGCTAAAGCTATCGTTGGGGAAAAGAAGATGGAAAGCATTACCTTCCCCAACTTCAAACTATACTACAGAGCAGTAGTAATTAAAACAGCATGGTATTGAAATAAAGACTTACAGACCAATGGAATAGAGTTAAATATCCGGACACAGATTCTCAAATATATGATCATTTAATCTTTGATAAAGGAGCAAGGAATATGAAGTGGAACAAGAAAACTCTCTACAAGTGGTGCTGGCAAAACTGGATAGCTATGTGCAAATAGAGACTTACCATGGGTGCACCCAGCTTGTTTTTGGTCTTTTATTACCACCTCATCCCCAAACCATCATGAAGTTACTGTGCCCTCTTTTACCTGGCTACTTCCATGCACCCATATATTCTAGTAAACTCCAGCCAAAGAGTCTATGAAAGTTTCACAATCATATGGCTAACCAATGGCAAAATCACAGCTTACTGGTGTTCCCTTTGTTTGATTCAGTTTTATGTAACGTTTATGAGACTTTCAAAGATCCAGCCCTCCTTTGCTCAAATTGCCATACTGATGTCAAACATTTGCTCTTGTGATTGTGGGTTTTCCTCTGCCCCAATAACATATCAAGAACATCAATTTCCTTAAAACTACTACCAAGGTCCTTGGCTACCAGACACAGTATCTTGGAAATAAAACTAGGAAGCCCACAATTTCACCTGACGTAAATAAGAAGTCTGGTCTGACACCTGTTAATCCCCTGGTGAAATATAGCTTCAGATCGGATGTTTTTCTCAGTTAAAAGGGGAAGAAATTATTCAAACTTATCCAAAAATAAACGATGGGATTAGATGAGTCTCCTAACCAGAAAGTGTAAGAGTATGCTGAGTTCAGACTGTGGGATACAGGCATCAACTGATGTCTTCAAGGGTTGTACTCTGAAGCACCGCTGAGAAGCTGTCACAAAATACTCATCTGTCTTGTCAGCTTCATACTCAAGCAATAGAGTTAACTCCAGTTAAAGCACAGAAACAACAAGTTAGAAAATACGTCTTTCATGTCTGGGATGACGGATCTGCTTTTGCTCTGCGTGTGGAAGTCTAGGATTTGATCCCAGGTGCCTCATGGTGCTTGAGCAAGCTCAAAGTACCAAGTGCAGGAAGTAGTTCCCAACACTGCTTGGTGTGGCCCCAAACCAAACAAATGGAAAGAGACAAGGAGGACTTAGATTTGTCCCCTTGGATCTGTGCCCTCTCTTGCGGCAAAGGACAGAGAAGAATTCTTGTAACTCTGAAATGAGAGATGGTGTTTGATTCTGTCAACACCACAGTGTTATAGGTTGTCAACAGTGACAACAAAAGGACATTCAATAGTCGAAAAGGGAAAAGGCAAAGAGTACTGCTAAGACCAAAAACAATTTTTGAAAAATATGTGGGCCAGAGAGATAGTAAAGGGTTGGGTGTGCTCCTCTCGCATGTAGCTGACCCCAAATCAATCCCTGAGACCTCAAGATCCTTTATCCTTGTCCTCAAGGTCCATGAGCATCACTGGGTGGTCCAGAGAATCCCCAGAACAGGACAGAATAGCCTGACCAGCATCAATCCTCAGGCACTAACATTGGACCGCTGGCCCAGTAGGTCAATAATCATGGATGGAGTTCCCAGGCCCCCTAAGCACCATTTGGGAGAATCCCATAAATATTAGGCATTTTATTGCCTGTAAGCATTGTTGTGTGTCCAAGGTATCAACCAGGCACTGAAGCAATAGCCAAGGGTGGCCCTCAGCACTGACCCAATCCCTAACACATCATTTCACACAGGTTCGGGACCCAGTACCAATGGGGTTGCCGCTGAAGCCTCAACACACCTAAAAAAAGCAATAAATAAATAAATAATGAGAGTGAAAGAATATCAGAGTTACTTCAAATGTAAGCAATTCAGAGCACGTCCATATAACAGGAATAAATTATTTAGTTAAAAAAACACAAGAGGTACTTCAAATATATATAAATCATAGATCAGATGGTCAGATGTTCACTCAAACATGCTCATCATTTGATGGGCAGATCTAAATACTAAATTTGTTCATATTACATTAAAAGTCATTTACTATCATAGCAATGATTCATTTTTTTCAGTGTTGGTGGTCAATACTTGACTATTTCTGTAAAAGTTATAAAAGTAGATCATGTTCTTTCTGTTTGATCCAAGATCAAAATCTATTTCTATGTTTGCAATGGAGGGAGTTGCAAACTCAGCAGTGTGGGAGGAATTCTAAGCTTGGTGTTCAGGGCTCACTCCTAGCATTGCTGAGAGGAACATACAGTGCTAAGGTTCGAACCCCAGGGTACCTGAATACAAAGTATGTGATCCAGCCTTTTGAGCAAGCTTCCCTTCTCCATGGTCTATTTCATTAAGAAAAAGAAAAGAAAATCCTACAAAGGCCAAATCACACCAAACTTTCCTCATTAGATTCCTTTCACTCACTCTGCAGTACTATACCCAACCCATTCATTTACCACCATGAAACCACTCAGTTAAGAGTTTTTCATGGTAAGATTGATAGCCATATTTGAAACACCACTTCTCCCTGTTGAACAAGGTAAACTCAGTTTCCTAATCTATAACAATGAGTTGGTTCTAACGCTTCCCTCACTGGCACTGTAACAACTTTAATTAATAATATAAGTACTTAACACTGTACCTGGAAAAATCTGCATAATAAATTGTCTGGATGAAGAAGAAGAGTGGGCAGATGACAAAGAGAAAATAGAAGAGGTCAACCTAGAAAAAAGGGCAGCGACCCAACTTGCCTCAGCCCAGGCCTTTGGGTACAGCACCTTTCCCTCGCAGAAAAGAATTTTTAGGAGGAGGCAAAAGAGTGAAGCAAGGTTATACTTTAACTTATTTAGAAAGATGTGATGGGAGAGAGAAGAAAAATACATGTTAAAAGAGAGCACAGACTTCTGCAGAGTGGAAATAGGAAAGCGAAGAAACATTGAGACAGACAAGATAAGGAAGTGTTCAAGAGAGAACACAGGCTTGAAGAGCAAACCCAAAATGACTTTTGAAATGAGTTTTTATAGTTCTTCCAAATGGGTTTTTTCTGGAGTTTTGCATATATAAGAGTTCATCTGGGCATTATTGCAGGAAAGCCTCCCACACTGTTGATGCCCTTTTCATAATCTCATAGATTCTTCCGTAGCTTCTCCTTTCCTTCTCTGGTTGGGTCCTTGGATTTCTGCATCTGGGTGGTGCCTCAGTTTCTCTTCTCAAAAAGTCTCAGAATTTGTATAAACCAATAGTATGTGGTCACCATGCCATTGGGCTACTTCAGAGTAGTTTTAAAACTTCTGAAGTTTTATTATTTTCCAAAAGTACATTGCCAGGGTCCCCTTACCTATCCATTTACAACAGGTTCAGATTAGATATACATTTAAATTCTATTCTTTGCTTTTGCTGACTGTGGCACAAAGTAATCTATTTAATCTCTATACATAATATTAACAAAAATTTTGTGTAAACAAAAATCTGATACAAAGGACATATGAAATGGTTACCCCAGAAGTCTCTGAGAGCTTACTATATCTCTATGGTAAAAACCTAACATCCAGTACTTCCATATACTTTCTATATACTTTCCCTTCAAAACCAACCATTAAAAATTTCTGAGGAACTGGCAGTTCCAAAACTCATCAGAACCATGAAATGTGGAGTTTAAAAGGCATGGTACACTTGAAAATAAAACAGAACTAAATGAAACATTGATTATTTTATATGGATTCAGAACTGATGACAAAAAAGGAATTGAATCTTGAAAATGGTTGAACAAAGGATAGACTGCTTTAAAATGGCAAGATGATTTTCTAAAAGATCCAAGGATATCTCAGACCAATAACAGAGCCCAAAGTAGATACCCATTTTAGACATTTCTGTTTATCTCTAATAGAAAAAGTATGCATTAAAAAACCAAAATATATTAATCCTTTTATTTGTGGATGGCATTATAATTTTCAAAGCAATTTCCTACACATTTTATAATGTAATCTTCAGAACTAAATGAAATGGTTGCCAGACAAATGGTCACAAACTACAATTTTCTTGAGCATAAATATGGGTAGTATAACCAATTATGCATGGAAAGCTCAAAGAAATTGATTTCTGTGGCAAGCTGAAAGTACCATCACTCTAGTTAGAAACCCACCTTTCAATTAGAAAGTTTCAGGGGGGAAATGACTGTGTCTTCTTTACCACTATATTCTAATATCCAGAAAAATGTTTGAGATACAATACATTGAGCATCTACTGAATGAATAATATACAGTTTAGTCCTAGTCTAATTAATTAGTATCCAAAATCACATAAACAAAAGATGAGGCCTCCATTTCCCTGGAAATTTTATAAAGATAAAATCTAACCTCTCAACTCAAGGATCCACAAAACTACAAAGCCCACACCTTCTCCAGGATTTCCTGAGGAAATCCTGAAATCCTGAAATCAGAAATGAGTCAAGTTCTCTTCTTGATTATGCCTTCTTTTCAGGTACCCAGAAAATCAAAAAGAGACAAATATGAAAGGAATGAGTTTAGGTTTTTGTTATTGAGTTCTTGAAGTTTTTGTTTTTGTTTGGGGGTGGGCCATACCCAGGGGTGCTCAGGGTTTGCTCCTGGCTCTGCACTCAGGGATTATTTCTGGTAGCGTTCAGGGGACCATAAACGGTGCCATGGATCAGACCCAGGTCAGCTTCGTGCAATACCTTACCTGCTCTACTATCTCTCTGGCCCCTGAGTTGAGATATTTTTTAAAGAAGCAACCAGAATTCCCTACCTTCTCCCCAATTTCCAAAGCCTTCTCCTAGCAATAAATATAGGCTTCTTTCTCTAAAGAAGGAACAACAGATTCTCTACATAATAGGATAACAGGCATAGATGAGGACTGAGCTACAGTATTGGAAATGAAAAGCACTGGATCCATTCACACAGCATACTGAGACCCCAGTCTTCTTTGCCCTGAGATAGAATGTAATTGGTTGGGGTCTTTACCCTGCAGGCAGAGATTGGTAGAAAGTTGTCTGTAAAAACCTGATCCTCCTAAAAAAAATGGCCTAAAGAAATTATGATGAATTGTTCTCTATTCAATGAGACCAATCTCTTTATTTTATGGTGATGTTCATAATTGATCATCAACACTCAAGTTCTCGGGACTTTCAATAAGAATTTAGAGTCACACTCTTTTTTTTTAATTTTATTGAACCACCTTGAGAATGTTACAAACTTTCATGTTTGGGTTACAATCACACAATGATCAAACACCCCTCCCTCCACCAGGGCACATTCCCCACCTTCAATATCCCCGGTATACCCCCCCCTTTCTCACCCTCCCCCCGCCTCCATGGCAGACAATATTCCCCATACTCTCTCTCTACTTTTGGGCATCATGGTTTGCAATACAGACACTGAGAGGTCATCATGTTTAGTTCATTATCTACTTTCAGCACACGTCTTCCTTCCTGATTCCTCCAGCCATCATTTTCTTAGTGATCCCTTTAGAGTCAGCCTTTTGCATATGAACAGGTGAGCAGATAACCAAGGACAGCCAGATAGATAGCAAAGAGTCATAATATAAACTATGACTGTAGAAATAAAAACAAGCAGAGAAATTAAAACTTGAAGCAAACATGACTTGGGAGAAAAAAGAAAACTACTAAAATAAAAGGTAAAGGTAAAGGCCCTCCCGTTGTTCGTTGATTTGCTCGAGCGGGCCCAGTAACGTCTCTGTCATGAGACTTGTTGTTACTGTGTTTGGCATATCGAATACGTCACGGGTGGCTTGCCAGGCTCTGCCATGTAGGCGAGATACTCTCGGTAGCTTGCCGGCCTCTCCGAGAGGGGCGGAGGAATCGAACTTGGGTCGGCCATGTTGCCCGCTTTTAAGGCAAACACCCTACCGCTGTGCTATCGCTCCCGAAAGTAGTGAGTGGTCGCAAGGTCAACCTAAAGTCAACCTGCAGCAAACTATAAACTTCACTATGTACAAAAAAGCAAGAAAATAGTCTATAGTGTATCAACCCATTTGTGTGTAATGTACAATCAAACACACACAACACAGATAAACATGCACAGAAAAATCAGTGGAAGGCCAAAGATCGATCACTAATATGTTATCACTGGATTTGGAATCATATAACTTTATTTTATTCTAATTTCAAAACATGCTACATTTTATGCTTAAGTGTAGCTAATGAAATTCAGTATTTTCTTCCTTTCTTTTTACTTATTAAGCCCAATAAAGAGATGAAACATTTTATTTTTAAATTAATTTTCTTTTTTCTTTGCTCTTTTCTTCAGTGTTTATTCCTCTTTCCCTCTCTGGCCCTTCCCTCCTTTCTTCCTTTTCAAGAAATCAGATTCACTTATCAGTACCTTTAAAATTGCTTGAGGGAATAATAAGTTGTATAAGACTATTTGTGGGCAAGATCGATAGTACAGCAGGGAGGGCATTTTCCAGGCACATGGGCTGACTTGGGTCAAATCCCCGGCATCCCATATGGTTCCCTGCACTCAGGGATCTCTACCAGGAGTAAGCCCTGAGCATCACTGGATGTGACTCAAAGGCAAAATAAATAAATAATTTTTTTAAAAAAATAAAGACTATTTGTTTTCTGGGCTATAAAAGTAGAGACTCAAGTGACTTTTTCTCAGGATTTATGATAATTGAAATTTGTTAGAATATATTTGACTAAACCCAACAGAAATCCTGCGATAAGATAAAAACTTACAGAAATAGTTACTATAGGTAAAAAATGTTAGTACGGGGTAAGCCACTCACCTTGCAAACAACTGGCCCATTGGATCCCCAGTACCTCATGAGGCCCCCTCAGAACAACCTAGGGTAATCCCTGAGCACAGAGTCACAAGTCATCTCTGAGCATCACTGTATATGAATGATACCCAACAAACAAAAAAGCCTGGCCCCATAAACATAGCTGACAGAAGAGATTGGAAGGTGACAGGTGAACCCATCCTAAATCAGTTTTCCCTGCAGCTATGTCTTCCTAGAATAATTATGTGTATGAGTCTAAAAAAATGGAGTACAATACCCTCGGTAATATTTTGTCTTGAAACACTAGTGTTCTATTTGGGCACTCAGGAAGCTATTGGAGGGAAAGTTTTCATTCATATCCTAAAAAGTTGCTTGAAGCCTATACTGGTTAATACAAAAGTTTGTGGATCATGAAGTCCACCCTAAACTTCCTTCTCTTAGACACCAACTGTCCTTAATAACAGCTAGACTACTTGTTGCTTTCAGTTTGGACTGTAACACCAGCCACAAGGCAACTGCACTGTTACAGAGAAAACTTTTTAGATAGTGATCAACATCTACTGACTTTAAGAAGCACAAGGGGTTGAGATGACAGATTAGAAAACAGTAAAACATATCTAGGTACATCTAAACTGCAGACAACCACTGAATTGGTTTTAGTGTAAGTTTGTTTCAGATATTGTATGTGAACTTAGATGCTTAAAATGATTCACCGTTCATCTAAAATGTATGTTAGTTGTAAATCCTACTAAAGTGGTGAGTCCAAATCTCTCCTCTAATAGGACAAGCATACATTATTTCTAATTTTTCTAATTTATAGTGTTATTTTGAAATGAAAAATTTGAGTTTCATGTTTTGGAGTTTGCGTGCCTTAGTAGGTGTATATCATAAAGAATGGGAAAAGGCAGATAAATAAGAAGGCAGCTAAATACTATGATGATAAGCAAAGGTAGCTAACTCCAGGCACTCTTAAGAAAGGGTTCTTAATGCTTGAGCTAGAAGTCTCTTTAACTACAATTTAAAGAACTTTTAGCCATAAATATTGTTTTATGTACTGTTTATGTCAATGAATAGAAAACCAATAGAGTTGACATCAATGCAGAAACAAGAGTTGCATTTGATTACTGAAGGGAGGCTGAAGTGGAGATGAGTTACCCAGGTAAAGATAGACTTTCCTGCTAACCAGCTAATTTAGGTTCAACTAAAATTAAACATGGCTATCAAAAATGTGGGAGGAGGGCACTTACTTATATCTCAAATGTAAATTGGAACACCACCAATTACATCTGCAATGATTATTTGCTACATGGACAATAAAATCAATGGTAATAAAGAAGAAAAAATTGAATCAAGGTTTTGGAAGTAAGCGATTCAGGACAGAGAGCAAGGGAAATCATATTATGGTATGGCAAGCAAATTCAGAATCAAGAAAAACTTTTTGTAATCAAGACTCCTGTCATGAAAACACAGACAAATCTAATTCTAAGGCAGGAAATTCTTGACTTTTTTAATATGTTCTTCTAAAGGAGAAAAATGAGCTGAAACTCAGGCCTACTTAGAGCTTCAGAAAATTGCAGGAACTTTATTATTCTTACTTTTGTGCTCTTCAAGTCTTGGCCTTTGTTGGGATATAAATCTTTTGAACTGTTCGAAAATAATTGAAATTGCAACTAGAACAACTAATACAAGAAATAGGTTAAACTAGTTAAATTTCCTTTAGTAAAAAAAAGATAGCCTTTTTGCACTAATCCCTTTGAAACTATGATTTCATTTATAAAACAATAAATATCTAAGTGCTTCCCAAATGCTCTCTGATAGGAATGAGAAAGTTCTGAATGATAATAGGAGGTTCAGAAGGAAACTTTAAGGGGAAATTGCCACCCATATAGAGACCAACTTGACAGGAAAAGTCAGCTGGGCAAATATTTGGCTTTCTAGACTTGTTTCTATCTGTCCTTGTCACAGAGGGTTTTATGAGGGCTTAGTTAGGCAAATGTGTTCTTGCTTGGTGGCCTTTTAAAGAACACACACAAAGAAAGTAAGTTACCCCCTTTCAGTTGTGTTATAATTTCTTCAGCGAAGGTACAACTCCTTTTGGAAAAGGGAAATCAGGTGAAACAGTTACTAAGTCTTCATTTTATATTCCATCTGCAAATAGGTTCTTCGTATGTGTTTCTTGGCAGAAATGTGTTTAGGAAATATAAGAACTTTAAAACAATTATCAGATTATTGAAATTATTTCAGTGGAACATTTCTAAAGGCCTACTACATGCAAAGAACTTTGCTTTTTGTTAAAACATTTTTCTTTCTAAAAATTAAACAGCATGATTTACAAAGTTGTTCATAATATAGTTATTTGGGGCAAAGTTTGAACATTTATCTCACCACCAATGTGACCTTCCCTCTACCAATGTCCCCAGTTTCGCACCCCCCGAGCCTTCCCCTTTAACAGACAAAACAAAATTACTTCACAATTCTCGCTCCAACAAAACGCAAATATAATTATCAGAAAATAAATCAATAAAAGTCAATTTGTGATAGTCATTATATCTCACGATGGTGTTACTAAAGTAATTGTCTTTGGATTTACAAAGCTGTTTCGATATTAGGTAAGCTTTACTGTGTTGTTATAACTCACTGAGCTCAGTGAGTTTTCCCATCAAATTTGCTGTGCTCCTGGACTTGACTGGACTGTCAGTATTGTGAAATTAGGAGATGTCCAACAGTTTTGGAGCTGCACCATTTATATGTTAATGGCTATCTGATGTGGGGACTGGGAGGCCTAACCAGAAAGGAAAATTCCCACCCATATAGAGACCAACTTGACAGGAAAAGTTGGGGCAAATCTCCAATCTGCTTGTAGGACAATGTGTCCTAAAATTGGATCTTGGTACATAAATCCTTATTTTAATATAATTTAAACCTTACAGATTAGTTTTATATACATTGAGGTACAAATCGCATATTTCAGAAATGATTTTTTAAATGACTCAAATTGATTGAAGAAGAAATAAAATACTAGCATAAAATTTTTCTGCTTGTATATCTCAAAATGCCAGCTCTATATAACATTTTACTTAACTACTTCACTTTAAAAAAACTTTCCTGGGTAGTAATAAAATAAATAAATAAAAATTTCTCTAAGCATATATGTAATCATATGTCAATGCCCAATGGCTAATTTCAATGATAATCAGAGACTCTGCATATCTAAAAACTTGTATATTTTTGCCTTTAGTTAAATCATGTCAAAGATAAAATCTATGCTTCTATGCAGTACATTTTATTCTTTTAAATGAGGTCTGAGTTTTCTTTAGTTTACTATTGAAGTAACATTAGTTTACATAAGTGTATGTTTTAGTAGTACAATTTCATACCTCTTCAAAACATATTACCTCATCCAATCTACCACAAACAAACCAATATTCTTTCACCACAGTTCTTTGAACACCCTACTCTTTTTTTATTTATTTTTATTGAATCATCGTGATATTCTGTTACAAACTTTCATGATTAAGTTTTAGTCATACAATGATCGAACATCTATCCCTCCACCAGTGCACATTTTCCATCACCAGTGTTCCCAGTATCCCCCCCCCCCCCCCCCCCCCCCCCCCCCCCCCCCCCCCCCCC
>JAOXYA010100433.1:0-10876 GCA_028565675.1 Sorex palustris | reverse complement strand
AAAACCCAGAAGCGCACACATTCGTGGCTGTATGACTTTTCATTATCTAGTTCTTCCTCTGGAGAACCTGGCAGGCTACCAAAAGTATCCTGCCCACACGTCAGAGTCTAGCAAACTCCCCTTGGCGTATTCAGTATGCTAAAAACATACTGAATGATGGGTCTCATTCTCCTGACCCTGAAAGAGTCGGAATATGGCACTTTCTAAAATCTCAGGGCTAGGACGAAGGAGATGTTACCGGTGCCTACTCGAGGAAATCAGTGATCAACAGGATGACAGTTATACAGTGAAGGCATGATTATTACCATCATGAGATCCGAATATTAAATAAAATTTAATGCAGTATATTAAAATAAAAAGAAATGTGGGCTGAGAATCATTGCAATATATACCTCTTTCAGTTGTATATTCATGATGTCATTTTCAAAAATTAAATGATGTCAGAGAGATAGTACAGGGGTTAAGGTGCTTGTCTCACACATGACCAACCCCAGCTTGATCTCCAGCACTGCATATGAGTATCCCCAGTTTACTGATCACTACCAGGAGTAATCCCTGAGTGCAGAGCCAGGAAAAATCCCTGAGCACTGCCAGGTCTGACCCAAACCTCTCTTCCCCACATACTCAAAGAAAAATTAAATAGAATTTATGTAGCCAGGGACTGGAGAAATAGTTTAGTGGATAAAGCACTTGCCTAGCATGCAGCTAACCTGGGTCTATTCCCCCGACAATCCCAGAACCCCAGTACCACCAGAGTAATTCCTGAGTGCAGAGCCAGGAGTCACCCCTAAACATCACTGGGTGTGATCTCCCCCCAAAAAAAAAAACAAACAAAAAGACACTCAAAGATAAACACTAGCCTAGCACCTACTGGTACTGCTTGGTTGGTTTGCAGGGAGAGTGGAGATGAATCTGTTTATACTTAATGGCACAGGCATATATTTGGTTCTCTCTCTCTCTCTCTCTCTCTCTCTCTCTCTCTCTCTCTCACTCAATTTGACATAGTTAAAAAGTTATGTTATAACAGGTATTTTATTTGGGCTTGGTCAAATAAGCATATTGCTGTTCTTATCTGAAAAATCCTAGGAGATCACGCTTTGGTTTCTTCTCTTCGAGCTACCCTCTCCTAATCTCTGGGAAGCTCACCTTCTTTGAGCTACCCAATCTTCTTCGTGTGTGTGTGTGTGTGTGTGTGTGTGTGTGTGTGTGTGTCTGTGTGTGTTTGTAGCAAGAGATACTTGGAGCTGGTTTCCCTTTTCTTTTTCCCTTTTCTCACAGGCTGAATTCTCTCAGAGTGTACTGTGCAGCTACTGGACTGCCACTGATCACAAATCATCCACCCCGGGAAGGAGGCTTTTTAGAAGCATCTTCATCTTTTCCCATAAGGAAGCACCTGATCATCTGCCACAGTCTCATTTGGGTTCAATCTCTAGCACCACATATGGTCCCCTGAGCCCGCCAGGAGTGATTCCTGAGTGCAGAGCCAGGAGTAAGCCCTGAGATTGCTGGGTGTGGGTCCCAAAATTGAAAAAAAAAATAAAAATAAAAAAACCTTTTTTTCCCCCCAGTAGAAATTCTGGTGAGATTCTTAGACAGACATAGGATGAACCCAGCAGATGAACCACACTTTTTGCATTGTCTTCATCTCCAGCACCTCTGCTTGGCCTGCGTAGGCCACACCCATATGGATGTCAATGTGTCCTGAAGACCTTCGGGCAGCAGTGGGGTCGGTACAATACACTGCAGCACAATTGGGCGGACCAAGTCACGCCTGATACTTGGGAGTTCTTGAGCATCCTGTCTCCTTCCATAGAAGTAGATGCCACCTGACTGTTCTCTGTTGGTTACATGAACTTTCATCCGCTACAGAGGCTCTCGTGCTTATTTTCATCTGGGATTTCCATGTCTGTGCTTAGTGATCAGTTTTACCTTCTCACTGTCCTCTAAATTTCATGTGGTAGCTCCTAAAGTATGTATTAAAGACTTTATTTTATTTTATTTTATTTTTGGCTTCTTGGGTCACTTCCAGCGATGCTTAGGGGTTATTCCCTGCTGGGCATTCAGAAATTACTCCTGGTGGTACTCAGGGGACCATATGGGATGCCAGAGATAGAACCCACGTCGGCAGCATGAACAGCAAACTCCCTATCCGCTTACTATCACTCTAGTCCCTAAAGATTTTGATAAACCCTGATGGCATAAGGACCCATGGCCAAGGGTCCTCAGATCTGTAAAGTCCTTTAAGCGGTTCACATGCATATTAAAAAGTATGGCTACTCCATGATAATTAGCAACTCTATCATATTACATGAGTGTTTCCACCACTAAAATGTTCTTATCACGTAGCCTGTTGGATAATAATATAATCTAGTTTACATCCATTAGACAGTGCATTTGATTCCTAGGACTTACTGCTCATTACAGGCTTGTATCTTTCAAAACTCTGTCCCATCTCCTCAAACCAAGCCTGGTAGACACCATTTTCCTCTTTGATTTGACTTTCTCGGATTGCATGTCCAAATGATGTCATACAGTGTTTGTCTTTGCATAGTGCCCTAAAGGTCCAGCCCTATGGCCATAAATGGCAGGATGTGTTTTCTTGTGAACTGAATAACATTCTGCGGGAAAGCTGTCTACGACATTTATCCACTGACCCACCTGGTGGGAAATAGGTTATTTCCCCATATCTTGGCCATTGTGAATAAAGTCACCATAGACCTGGGAAGCCTATCTCTCTTCAATCTCTGTTTCCATTTCCTTTGGGCATACACCCACAAGTGGGATTGCTGAACCATATGGTTGATCTATTTTTAATGATTTGAGGAAACTGATACTGTTTTTCACAGTGACTGAACCAGACACTTTTTCTATTACGATCAAACCAATATATGGTCATGTGTCACCTAATGACAGGCATATGCTTTGAGAAATGCGTCACCAAGACACTTTCCTACTGTGCAAATGTCAGGGAGTGTGATTACACAAATCTAAGCAGTGCAGCCAAGCGTGCCCAGGTTGGATGAAGCAGCCTGTTGTTCTTGGACTCCCAGCCTGTAGTGATACCTACAGGCCACTGTAACACCATGAGGAGAGTGGTGCATCCGTCAGACCGACATAGAGAAGGTACCTATGATATGGTATACAGAAAGAACGTCCCTCATCTGTGTGCCAAGCTCTGGGCATGAACGGATCTTGGGTGGGACTGGAAGTTGGGTGAGTATGTGAGTGACGAAGACGGTGCCACCTGTCCCTTCATGCACTCTGGGCCAACTTTGAATACACTTCTCGGTGATCTTTCACACTGTTTCACCTTATACACTGTTTAACCTTTTTGATGCCTAGTAACACTTAGCTTAATGCATACACTACACAGCTCTACAAAGATTCTCTTTCCTTATATCTTAATTTCATAAGCTTTTTCTATTTTAAAAGTTTCATAATTCACCTTTTAAATATGATGATGATGATGATGACGATGATGATGTGGTGCTATAGTCCAAACCCAGAAGGACCTCATATCTATAAGATCCAGTCTCCTGATGAGCCATTCCTAAACTTTAGCCAATACAAAAAAGATATGGAGGGACTGGAGTGATAACACAGAGAGGAAGGGCATTTGCCTTATATGTGGCCAACCCAGGTTTGATTCCCAGGATCCCATATGGTCCCCCAAGCACTTCTTGAAGTAATTCCTGGGTGCGTAATACAGGAGTAACCCCTGTGCATCGCTGGGTGTGACCCAAAAAGAAAAAAAAAACGTGGGGTGGTGAGCAGCTGAGATGGTACAGGGGCCAAGGCACTTATCTAGCAACTCACTGGCCTTGAGCTGAATCCCCAGCACCACAAATGGTCCCTGAGGAGTGCCAGGAGTCATGTGAGCACAGAGCCAGAAAAAGCCCCTGACCACTACTGGGTGTGACCCTCCTTTCCCCAACCCCCCCACCACCTCCAAAGACACAACAGACCAGAGAGATCGTACGGGGCGCTCGCTATGATGAAGCTGACACCAGTTCATTCCTCAAGCACCACCAGGGGTGACCCTGTCCACAGAACTGGAAGAAGCTCCCAAGCACACATAGATGTGTCCCAAACCTTCACAGAGAGATGGAGGTCAGAGATATGGCTCAAAGGTAGGGTAAATACCTTGCACATGTGAGGCCCTGGGTTTGATTCCCAGCACTGCATGCACTCTAAGCAGTGCCGCAGCAATCTTGACACTGAGCCAGGAACCCCTGGGCACAGTCAGTTGGCCCAAACCCCATCCCAACCCCCCAAAAAAGGACACAGCACAGAGAGACCACCTCAGAGTGGAGTACTTGCTTTGCTTTCGGAAGGCCCGGGTTCTATCCCTGAGCACTTCCAAGGGTGACCTCAAGCACTGAATTGCG
This sequence comes from Sorex palustris, assembly GCA_028565675.1. Taxonomy (NCBI): domain Eukaryota; kingdom Metazoa; phylum Chordata; class Mammalia; order Eulipotyphla; family Soricidae; genus Sorex; species Sorex palustris. The sequence goes on along the minus strand of JAOXYA010100433.1, from coordinate 6,488 downwards.
AGTAGCCCCTGCGGACCACACTCTACCACAACCCAAAAGAAAGACACCAACACACATTAGCCCAGGCCTGTACATCTCCCTCTTCCCCTCTTTGGAGGGCCTGTCAACTCCTGTGATGACATGATTTGGACCACACCAGGCTACTCAGGGCCCACTCCTGACTCTGTGGCTCAGGGATCACTTCTGGCAGGACTCAGAGGACCGTAAGAGGTGCTGGGGATCTGGGGATCAAACCTGAGCTGGCACACGCAAAGCAAGTGCTTTAACTCTGATACTGTATTTCTAATCCCTACCTTCTTTATTTTCATGGTTGACTTTAAGATTTGCGGGTGCAGGTAGGCAGTGGGAAAACCCCATATGGACCCCCGAGCCCTACCAGGAGTGATCCCTGAGCACAGAGATAGGAGTAATCCCCAAGCACCGTCTGGTATGGCCCAAATAACCAAAATGATTTTTTTCAAGTTTTGTATAGACATTTTTATAGGGTCATACCCAGTGATGCTCCTAGCAGTGCTCGGGAGACCACGTGGTGTCACCTGGGGTTAGACGGGGTGTCACAGATGTGTCCTCGAGCTGCATTCAAGGCCTTCTTCATGTGTTTCACATCTTTGGCTCTCTTTATCTAATGGGATTACTGCTGTATCTCTACTGTCCAGGTCACTCATTCTGCCCACATCATGATCTGTGGCAGTCAGTGCCCGTCTTGTCACGACTGCAGACTGCCGCAGCTCCGAAGACCAGTGGCTGAAACCCACGCTCTCCATGTGCGCAGGATTACTCAGTGCAGAACTCACTGCGTTAAAAACAATGACAGCTTCAGCCTCTGTGGTAAAGCACCCTTCTGTTCATTAGCATTCACAGAAGCGTCTGGGGTCTGCTGTGGTGCACAGGATCGCTCCCATGGAGCAGCTCCAAAACGAGACAATTGAAACAGTCCCCGCACCTCCGTGCCTGTTGGCTGCAGAGTTGTTTCCTGTGGTCCAGCCTGTTGGTGGCTCAGGGCTCGCTTGTGCTTTCGATTGTTGCGGCTGTTGTTTTTGATTTGGGGCCACACCCCGCAGTGCACAGGTCTTACTCCCGCAGCTCTGCGCTCAGAGATCACTCCTGGTGGGGTTTTCGGGGCTCTATGGGGTGCTGAGGCTTGGAGTCAGGCAACTTACCTGCTGTTCTAGCTCTCCAGCCCCAGCACGTTTTTGAGGGTACCACACTCGGCGATGCTCAGGAATTACTCCTGATGGCGCTCGGGGGACCATATGGGATGCGGGGATCAAACCCGGGTCAGTCTCTTGCAAGGCAAACGCCCTACCTGCCGTGCTATCTCTCTGGCCCCAACATACTTTCTCACCTCAAGTGTCAAGTCTGGGCTCTCTCTTCAAAACTGTGTTCTCCTTTGAATACACACCTTACTTGCTTTTCTCTAAGCTATCTTTGCTTGCTTTTTCCATTCTGGACAAGCCTATATTCTTTCTTGAACACATAGTTCCTCTCTTCTCCGGCATCTTTTTAGGTTTCCTTTAAGAAAACTGCTGGCTTCACAAAATAATAAACCGAGTGTTTGCTTGGCTCTGCTGTGCATGTCCGGTGACCCCAGGCCTTTGTTCTGTGTCCTGGAGCTGACTCTGGCCTGTGCTCTGGGAGAGGAACCTAAGTCAGCAGCAGAACGGGCTGGGGGCGGGGGGGAGCACTTGGATTCTCGGGGGGTCAGGCACCGGTGGGCACTCAGAGGCTGTTTGCAAGTGGGCTTGCTGGTCCTCGCGGCTCCTTGCTCGCTTGCATCTTCGGGTCCCTTCCAGAAATGCAGTGCTGGGGCTTATTTAGACACCAACCTCCCAGCCAAAGGTTCCAGGTGATTCCTGTATGCTTTTGGCTCTCCTGCCCCTTGTCGAGTTGCCATGAGGAGGAAGGGCACCAGGAGTTCTCTTTCCCAGTTTCCAAACTGGTCTCCCCGCCCGCCCAGCGGGCAGGCTGCGGGTGCCTTTGGCAAGCATCTCGCCTGTACTTTTCTGTCCCTGTTTTGCCATCACCCGGCTCTCTCCAGGGAAGCCATAACGCAGATGCAGAATCCTAATCCTGCGAAGGTGCGGTCCTCACAAACCATGTGCAGTCTTCCAACCCACGGACAGGCTGGAATCCTGTCATGGAGGCGCTGCTGCTCAGCTCGGCACGCTCAGCACTCGGCTTTAAAAAGGGAGAGAAGGGCTAGAGCAGTAGCACAGCTGGGCAGGGTGCTTGCCTTGCACGCGGCCGACCCGGGTTCGATTCCCAGCATCCCATACGGTCCCCCGAGCACCGCCAGGAGTAATTCCTGAGTGCATGAACCAGAACTCCTGAGCATCGCCGGGTGTGACCCAAAAAGAAAAAAGGAGAAAGAGGCTGGAGAAACAGGGCAGCAGGCAGGGCACTTGCCTTGCAGGTAGCCGCTCTGGAGCCTGTCCACGGCATCCCACATGGTCCCCCGAGGAGGCCCCGGGCATTAGCAGGTATGAAAACACACACACACACACACACACACACACACACACACACACACCACGTAAATACTTTTTAAAAGTTTGAAGGAGGAACAACCTCTATTTCCGTGACACTGATATCACTTTGGTCATCTCAGAGACCAGATAAAAGCTGAGTTTATGTCACACACGCATGCACGCGCACGTGCACGTACACACACACACACACACACACACACACACAACCTATTTGAGGCAACACTCTTGTCAGTGCACGGGGATCCCGGCTGGTGGTACTCAGGGGACCATGTGGTATGAGGAACGGAGCCGGGGCCTCCTCCATGCAAATCCTCAGCTCTGGCCCCATCACTGGGCCCAATCCCATCTCTTAAGATGTATTATCATCACTTTCATTTCAACATCGAAGATTAGCAAAAGAAAATCTAAACTAGGGGCTGGAGCAATAGAACAGAGGGTACGACATTTCTCTTGCACGCAGCTGACCCAAGTTCAATTCCCAGCATCCCACCCATATGGTCCCCTAAGCAGCACCAGGAGTAATTCCTGAGTGCAAAGTAGTCAAGAGTGACCCCTGTGCATCACTGGTGTGACCCAAAAAGCGAAAAAAAAAAAAAAGCATAAAATCCTGAGTGAGGTTCCAAGGTTTCAGGTCTGGCTTTGCTCCTTCCTGGCGGTATGTGTTCCTTCAGAAAAACATGCTTCTTATTTTCACTTGTTGGAAATTTCTTCTTTAGCAGCAGTAATCGGTATTTTTACCCAACATAGTTCTTAATTAACCGTTGAGAAAAGGCTGACATTTTCCTAATTGCCTAGAAGCGCAGTACCGGGTCAGAGGGGTTAATTTGGCAGGTTGTATAGAAAATTTATAATTAAAAGATTTCAAGTCCATTTTTCAGTTCCAAGAGTACGTCACACAGGAATATGAACAAGGAAAACAATCATGGGTTTGCTAATGGAATGCCCGATAGTTCCAGATAATGCAAGATACTCGGTAGGAGGAAAAATTGAGAACTTGAAGCTAGCCTCTTTGGATTTCGATAGTTTCTCCTCTGACCGCCAAAACTGTGACAAGAGGGCATCTTTGGGCTTTCCTGTGCCAACTTGAGAGGTGGACATTTGTCGCAAGCCATATCCAACTCCATCCCAACTCCATCCCTGGGCTGAAGATCATCTGACAATCTGAGATTTTATGAATCTTCATCTGTTCTTTCTTTGCTGTTTCCAGGCCTTCACGTAAAGCTCAGGGCAGGAACTCACCACCTGTAAGACCTGGATTCCAGCAATACTCCCTCTTACTATGACATTAGCCATCACTAGCCATCATCCTGGAAGCTTTAGGTTCCTTAACTGCAAAGGGGGCGCGCCGAAGAAGCAGTGTAACAGGATGGTTCTAAGAACTGAATGTGACGACAGATGAACCAGGAGCACCCGTGAATATTAATTAGTTGGTTCAAAAGCAAGCCTTTGGTGTTCGTGCCACACGGGCGATGCTCTGCAACTAGTCCTGGATCTGTGCTCAGGGATCACTCCTGGAGGGGCTTGGGGGACCTCTCAAGTGCCAGGGACGTAACCCGAGTCAACCACATGCAAGGCAAATGCCCTACCCACTGTACTATCAATCTGGTGCCGAGGCCTTGCTTGCATTGTAGAACATGCTTTGAAGCCAGATATCCCATCTCTGCCTCGGTTTCCAGCAGAGACTGACTGCACAATCCGCATTGTTGGCTCTGTGTGATGTAACATTCCCGGCACCTCTCCTCTGGGACTGTAAGCAGCACTGCAGCATTTGCAAATAATCGCATAGAAAGAATTATCTATCCAACAATTAAACACGAGAGGATGTGTTTAGCATACAATCTAGTATCTAATTCATTTTACCTTATAATTTTTTATGCTGGAAAAATGTGAAGACATGGGCAAAACAGGATTGATGTCAAAAGTTTAGGAAATATCAACATTTGGGACGGATAAAATGTCAGGCTGGCGGGTCTGCTTGACAATGTGAAAAAACGAACATAACATTCCAAGAAGCATGTTCTACTTAGGGGTGGGTGGGGCATAAGGACAAACCCCCACCAACCATTAAATCCATCTGCTTATCTGAATGTTAGCAATCATCAATTCAATCATGTTATTTCTGAGAGAAAATACTGGCTTCCAGAGTGCCAGAGCAAGGGTACAGTGTGTCGAGTGCTTGCCCTGCACTAGGCTGACCTGGGTTCGATCCCCAGCACTCCTTATGGTTACCGACCCATCAAGGAGCGAGCCCCGAGTATAGGGCCAGGAATAAGCCCTGAGTGTATATACCAGGTTTGACTTAAACACCCTCTCCCAGCCCCCCACCCCACGCAAGTACTGGCTTCTACATTTGATAAAAAGCCTCTCTACAGATTTGAATGATTTTTCCAACCCTGTTGCCTCAAGTTTCCTCAGGATTATTAACATTTTTTCCACCTAAACAAATTTCCCGTGATTATGGACAACTAGAAGGCTTGAAATACCACCCAAAGCTTGAAGGTGGGTTATCCCTCCCATCACGTATGTAGAACACTTGAAGCTTACGACGGAGAAGACATAGCAACATCTGAAATGTACTCATGGGATACCCTAGCCAAATATAAGACCCCATAAGTCTAACCAACTACAGGAGAGCTGGTAGTAAGCCTAGACTAAGACATGAAGAACTCATCAGTGGGCTGGAAATTTAGTACAGGGATTAAGGAACTTGCCTTGCCTGTGGGCAACCCGTTACATCCCTGAGCACCACCAGGTGTGCCACCTCAGTACCTCAAATAGGAACCCAAAGCTTTGGCCTTGTTCCCAGGTGTGTGCCCTGATGGGGGACTTCCTGGGTGTTGAGCTGGGTGTCTCCCAGCATAGCCAGGGAACTGACCCACTCCACCAATTTTGCTTCCCACTTATCCAAACTTTAGATCTTACTTTTTCTTCTATTCGGTAGGGAGAACACATTCATTTAATACCAGTATTCAGGACCTCGTCTAAGTCATACACTTTCTGCAAATAAATCATCTGGGGCCAAATGAATTTTTAATGTGCTCTCCAGAATATCACCTATTTCTGATCCATTAGTTTGAAGAGGCACATTATCAGCACACATATACTGTACACAAGGTAATCAACAAAGCATTTTATCTGTACCAAATTTGATGTCTCTAATGGAACAGGGCTTCCAGGCTAGAAAAGCAGTTTCTCAGTGTCCACTGTCCATCAGGTACCCAAAGAAAACAAGCACCTCTCATTTTAGCCTCCAGCAAAAGCAGCCATACCCATACTTGCACACCAGGAGGGCATGTCTTGCATGAGGCTGACCTGGACGACACAGGTTCAATTCCTCCACCCCTCTTGGAGAGTTTGGCGAGCTCCCCATGACGTATTCGATATCCCAAACACAGTAACAAGGTTACTGGGCCCGATAGAGCAACTCAATGAACAACGGGAGGACAGAGCTACAATGCTACCCATCCTTGAGGCTCTACAGAAGTTAGCCGTTTCACTGCTTCACCTCAAATGTAAACTCCTGTAGGGGCCAGAGATAGTGTGGTAGGTATTTGGCTTACAGGTGCCTGGCCAAATCTCAACTGTGCACCACGTGATTCCCTGAGCCTAGCCAGGTGTAATTCCTGACTGAACACAGCTGGGTGTGGCCCCAAAACCAAAGTATTAAAAAATAAAAAATAATTTTAAAAAGGGGTCACCTGGAGCATGTGCAGCACCGTCTGCAGGAGGTGGCCGACGCTCAGCAGTTGCTGCCGGGGCGCGTCCTTGGGGCCCACCAACTGGCCCCCTGGCACCGTGAAATCCCATCAACGGCCAAGATTCAGAGACTATAAAACCCAGCTCCGGGAAGAGAACAGCGCAGTCTCCTGCCCCCGCGCCTGGCTGTCCTCGCCGGGGCCCCTTGGAGGGGAGCAGGTTGACTTTTCCTCCCCGCCCCGACCAGGGCTCCAGCGGCCAAAGACCTCCAGGACCAGCCACCACCATGCTGAGACAACTCTC
>JAOXYA010100413.1:0-10876 GCA_028565675.1 Sorex palustris | reverse complement strand
GGGGGGGGGGGGGGGGTGGGGTGTCCGTGCTTGGGCTTCAGTCCCCCGCCTCTGCCCTCCCACCCAGGTGACCGCTGAGTTGAAACCCCTAGGAGGCTTTTTTTTTAGGGTGTGAAGTATACAATCTACAGAGTTGGGCTATTACATATGAATTACATTGTTTCACTCAGCATTACATAAGCATTTCTTGCAATAATTAAGAAGCTATTAAGGGATATGGTCTTGGGGCCAGAGAGACAGTACAGCTGGTAGGGACTTTCGCCAATATCTGGTACCCTTTGTAGTCCCTGAGCAATGCCAGGAGTGATCCCTGAGCACAGAGGCAGGAATAAACCCCGAACATTGCTGGAGGGTGTGCCCCCCCATATATAATTCTCACTATCAATGTCACTGTCCTCCTGTTGTTCATCGATTTGCTTGAGCGGGCCCAGTAATGTCGCCATTGGAGACTTTGTTGTTACTGTGTCTAGCATATCGAATACGTCACGGGTAGCTTGCCAGGCTCTGCCATGCGGGCGAGATACTTTCGGTAGCTTGCCGGGCTCTCCAAGAGGGGCGGAGGAATCAAACTCGGGTCGGCCATGTTGGCTGAGTGCAAGGCAAATGCCCTACCGCTGTGCCATCGCTTCAGCCCATATATAATTCTAATCCTTGCATAATACACTATAATAAAGCTGTTTTATAATTTATAATATTGCCTCTATAATAATATTCTGTACTGGTTGACATTTAGTTTTTTTCCAAGCTTGCTTTATAATAGGTGATGCTGTAATAAGTCTCTTTGGTAGAAAATGGCACGCAGGGGTCCTAAACATTCAATGACTCTCAGACCTACCAGGGAATGAAGGAGGACGGAGAGGGTGTGCGGAGAGCAGGGCGGTGTGGTGGGGAGAGAATGCCCCCACCCCACATGCGCATATCCGAATCCCTGCAGGAGATTCCCTCGTAAGGCTCTGCTGCTTCTAAAACGAAGGGGAACTAAGGTCTGAGATGAAATGAAGGTTTGCTAGTCATCTGCTAGTCACTTGGCAATAGGGAGTTATTCTGGATAACCTGGGTGGGTCCCCTGTAATCAAGAGGCCTTACGGGCAGAAGAGGGGGTTGGAGCGGGAGCACCAGGGAGACGCAGGCTGAGAGGCCTGGCTCAACACTTCTGGCTTTGAAGATGGAGTAAAAGGAGAACGAGACAACACAGGTGCATCCAGATACCAGGAAAGGCCCAGAGACAGACTCTTCCCGGAGTTTCCAGGAAAGAACAGAGCCTGCCAGTACCTGGTGACTTCAGCCCAGTGAGATAAGTTTAGATGTCTCACTTGAGCACTGGGAGGTGATACGTGTGCAGTGCTGCGAGCCGCTGAGCTTGTGACAGTAGAAAACTACTCAGTAGTCTCCAGGGACAGTCCTCAGCGTGCTGCCCACCACACCAGAGGATGCTCCTCATCTCCGGTTGGTGAAACTTAAGGTTCAAGATTGTTAACATCCCTCTGGGTCTGACGACACAATGTGCAAACTCCCACCCACCTCCTCATGACACGTGTCCCCTCCACCAGAGAAACAGACCACAACTGAGGAACATGGTTAGGAAATGCCTGTTTCTACAGTGGACGACAGACCTTTGGGGAAGACGATGTCCAAGGCTATGTCATAAGACTCTGCAAACACCATGACATTCTCCACCTGCACAATCCCGACAAGGTTGTCCACGTCCAGGATCTGTCATGGGGAGGGACGCTGGTCAGTGAGCTGGAGACCTTATGGTACTGGGAAGCAAAGCTTTGTCGTGTGTGGGGACAGGTGAGGGCAGATGTCTTGGCATATGTCTGATCCTACTCTGACACGGGCACTTGGCAGTGGTGGTGGTGGGGGGATTATTGTCCATCATGACCTTTGGGGGTCTCGAGCACGATTCAGAGAAGTACAATTTCCAGCATGTCTACCTTGGGGATTCACACCCTCTGCCTGTGAGTGTGTTGGAGTTCATGTATGCGCATCAGGGGGCCCGGGAGAAGCCTCACCTCCAGGCGAATGGTCTTCTTGACGCTGACGGGCTTGGAGGGCTGGAAGTGCACGGGCAGGCCGTACTCTGACTTGGGGGCGATGATCCCCTGCATTACGGGCAGGGCGAAATCTTCACCCAAGTGCTCTAGGCTGGACACACGCCAGGAGGCAGGCAGGGGCGTGATGTTGCGGAGTATGATCACCTTGGTTTCTCTCCTGCACAGGCCCAAGAAAACAGCATTGGGTCCCGGGGATTCCCAGTGCCCCGTCCCATCTGCCAGGTCCCGCTGTTGAATTCTGTGGGGGCTGTGCTAGTGTCTGAGCAGGAAGGGAGGATGCAGCACTCTCCCACTCCCGGCAGCCCCACGGAGAGACCCCTCTTACAAGAAAGGGGATCTCCGGAATCACTGCTGAGTCACGCTCTCGGCAGGGACCCTGACTTCAGAGTCTTAACCTCTTAGGGAAATGGGCTACTTTGAGGATCAGGTCAAAGCAAGTCCTGAGAAAGACAAATGGGCACCTTCCTTTGGCAGCTGATCTTGGGGTGGGGTGCCCCAGGCCTGTCCACGGGCTGATACTCAGAGCCGGGAGGAAGCCCCCGACCCACGCTGGGCCACCCGCACACTGACCTGTGCAGCAGGAGCCGGTCAAAGTGCAGCTGCCTCGGCTCCAGCTCCAGCTCGGGGCGGACGCCCTGGCAGCAAATGTTGAAGATAGCAGGTTCCGGGTTCTCCTTGACGCAGCAGACAACACTGTCTTCGAAGAGCCCCACGGCGGTCGGGTAAGCCCACACATGCAGCAGCTAGGGCACGGGCCGGAACAGAGCCACATGAGGCCCTGGCCAGCCCTGCCTCGGTTCCCTCCATCGAGTGAGGCCAACGCGGCCCCTGCCCACCTGGGTGCCCGTACCTGGGACTCGTTGGGCTTCAGGACCATGCTCAGGGGCTCCAGGAAGTATGTGTTTGCCTTGACGTCATTCTGGAAGCAGAAGAACACTTCCGAGGGCATCGGCGAGTTGTTCAGGATCGTTAGCGTTTCCGTGTTGCCAGGGAACACGGGCGACTTGTACCTGGGAAGGGAGCCACGCCAGGCAGTGGAGGTGAGCATGGCTGAGAGTGAGGGAGACAGTCCTGCAGGGCAGCCTGGACCCCCATGACAGGGACCTCATGGCTGAAATCAGAAGACCTTTGGCTGGGACCTGACGGCCCACACCCAAAGCTGTGGGGCCTCCTCCCCTCTCAAGTGGGATGTACAGTCCCTCTCAGGTGGGCCTGTGGCTCCTGTGCCTCCTCCCCTCTCAAGCGGGGTGTACAATCCCTCTCAGGTGGGCCTGTGGCTCCTGTGGCCATGGCAGGGAGTGGGCATTAGAGGTGGCAGTGATGTTGACAGCAGAATCCTGAGCTCTGGGGGTCAAGGTCCTCCATGCCCTGAACCTCAGGTCACCCCCCTGCCTGAGAGCCTCTGTCTCCCCAGTTAGGTGGCACTGGGCCTTCCTTCCGGCAAAGCTAGAGTCTGCACCATCTGCAGGTATGGGCAGCTAGGGGAGCTGTACTGATGGTCCTTCCTTGCTCTTGAGGCCCCAGGCCCCCCCTCCCCCGGTCCACTTTAGTAGCTAAATAGCCAAGGAACCAGCCACTTCCCAGGCTCCATATCTCTCTGACACGCAGACAGCTGCTCCCAAAAGGCCAGCATCACCCCTGCATGCTGGCCTCCTGCTGACTGCTCAGAAGTTGCCTCCGAAAGAGTTCTGGCTAAGACACCCCAATTTTAACGTGGGGACCTGCTCACCTCTCTCGAGCCCTGACTCCGTGACCCCCACCCAAGCACTCTGTGCCTCCAATGCTGGCACTTAGAGGTGGCCTCTGGGGCTCTGGGCCTCCCGTCACATCAACTCCCTAGACTCCATGAGCTGGAGCCAGACCCTCCTCTGGGGGCTGGAACCCCAGAGCCTAGGGAGACCCATGCTGATCTGCCAACTGCCCCCTTTCCAGAAAACATCACCCACTGTAGCCCTAAAATTCTGCCATTGTTGAGCAAGCAAATGGGGTGTTCCAACTGCACCCAAGGTGATTACTGCCTTCCACCATGTTTCATCCCTGTGTCCTGCCAATGGGGATGGCATTACTATCTACTATAAGCTGAACTGGCCCCTGGTCTTTCTCCTGGCACCCCAAAGTGAGCTCCTGATCATACCCCTTCCCCCACCTCAGCCTGTTCTTCTCCTCTCCCAGGCTTCCCCTCTGAGAAAACAGCAACCCCCAACTCCTGGGGTCCTGAGGCCCCAGACTCGCCACACCTGCATCTGCCCAGGGGAACCGGAGCTCCTCTCCTGAGTCTCCGCGGCAGGAGGGAGACGGGCTTTGAAACGACGGAACTTACTTGTCTCTTGATTTTCCACAGAGCAGTGGCCCAAAGTAGAACTTCTCGGTGCTCATCACGTACTTCTTGAAGATGACCTCATCGGGCTTTATGTCCGGCATCCGCTCAGAGAACACCACCCTTTGAGAGCAGGAGGGGATCCACCCGGATGAACCGTCAGGGTCCAGACTGCAGCCCACCCTCACTAGCCCCCTAGGAAGCATCTTTATTTTGGCAGGTAGGGGTCTTCTCCCAATTGATGCTCATGAACCATCAGTTGGCACCAGAGACAGGAGACTCTCCACTCGGACTTTGCAGGGTCTATCCCTGTTTGCACCGAGAAAGACCCCAGGGCCCGAGGCCCAGCACCAGGCAAGACATGAGCCTTTGTTCTTTCCCAGCACCACAAGATCCCCAAACACTGAGGGTGCCACCCCTGGGCAGCTTCAGGCCCTTCCTGGGTGGCCCAATCTCTTGGGGGGGTGCCTGGGAATTCTGGGCACTACTTGGGGGATCACCCCTCAGATGAAAGAGGATTTGCAGAGAGCTCTTTCCTAGGGAGAGAGCGCCCTGTAGAGCTCCCAGGGAGGCCTACGGGGAACTGGCTCCTGAGGGTGGGGGTGAACTTCTGAGCCCCTTGGGGGAGCACCATAGACCCTCACCTGGGGCTGAGAGCTGGTGCCTTAAGGGGACTCAGAGGCCCCGCTGTGGAGCCCCATGCCAAGGTCCACTTTGGAGGCTTCAAAGCTGGAGGGTGACCCCCCCCAATGACCCCTAACCACAATCCCCATCTCGTCTCAATAACTGCATCATTCCTCAGCCGAGGGAGGATGCGGGCCTCCTGGGGAGGCGGTGACCCCGGCACCGTGGGCCAACCTGCGACACCCCTTTCCCCACTCCCATCTTCTCTGAGACTCAGACACACTCACTTCGGGTCTTGGCAGATATAGGGGTAACTGCAGATGCCCCTGCAGTAGAGCTGGTACTGGCGGTGAGTCCCCAGAATCTCAAAGTTTAAGGTCTGGTCAAAGCTGCCAACGTCACCCGATGAGAAGTGTATCCTCAGTGTCACCTCGCCGTTGGCTGGCACAATCCACCGGAACTGAGACAGCCTGTGGGGCAGCATAGACTCTCGAAGCCCGTAGTATCTTCTGCCTAGGGGCATCAGGGCTGCCGTGGGGCAGAGGGGCCCCCAGCCCCACCCCGCCTGCTGCAGACACAACTGCCCCCCCAGTTCAAAGCGTCGGGGCCCTACCTCATGAACTTCTCTTGGGACTGCTGCCTGGTGAGGTTGTTCTGGTCTATGTCTGACAGGGTGGGGATGGTCCCTGTCGTGGTCCCGGGCACGGGCTTCCGGTTGGGCTGTGGGCGGCGTTTTTCCTTCACGGTTTCACGGGGTTGCTCCTGCTTCTCCTTGTCCTTCTGCTTCTGTTTGCTGCTCTTCGACGAGACATTCTGGTCCTCCTGGACCTGTGGCACAAAGGAGTGAGAGGGCTCAGCACTCAGCTCTGAACCGGGAGAGGTGGCCCTGCTAGCATGTGTGAGCAAGGCAGCCCAGTCCCGGAGGAGGACAGGAACCCTCGCGAGAGCTCGAGGCTGGCCACAGGGACTTTAGGTCAGGCTGCTTCGTAGTTGTCTCTGTAGTGTCTTTGTGGCCAGGCCCCTCCCGGTCTCCCAAGCACGTGTTCTGATGGAACCTTCCATAGCCTGGAACGTTCTGACTTTCCTTATGGTGTCATTTAGCGTCTCCTCTAGGCCCTAGTGTATTTGCTGCAGACTGAAAGTTAGGCTTAAAGAGGCAGTGTGGGTGTGGGGAGCCCAGCACCCAGTGCTCCCCATGGTGATAATACAGGAAACCCTGATTAAAGGTGTTGTGTATGTGGGTGTTGCCAGGCTGTGCTGCCAGCTGTGGCCAACATCAGGCGCCCCCAGATTACTGGTGGAAAAACTCAGGGGGCGGGGCTGGGGGGTGGATGCGGCTCTCAGCCACTTCTACTACATGTCACCCACCAGGGAGGGCAGAAGGGAGCTTTTTGGATGCCACTGTTCCTTCTAGAAACGTGTGTGCCCTTTTAAGATGAAGCCCTTCCCCTCCTAAGGTGATAAAGGATGCTCCACCCCACCCCCAAGCCCACAATCCCTTTGAATTGCCTTTTTCAGAGGATGCAGCTGGGGTGACAGACAGTGGCAGGCCCTGGTCCATGGCACCACTCACCTCAGGGGCCAAGTTCCCACTTTTAAATCGAGGTCTGGGGCTTCTCTGCCTCCTCTGGGGTAAATGTTCTGGCCACACATTTTCAATGCTCCTGGAGTTAATCTTATGTCTGCGCCCAGTCAGGTGGCCAAACAGTGACTTTACACCGACCAGCCAATTTTCCCATCCTAATTCCTCAAACTGTCTATTTCTGCTCTGCTGCTTGGGTCCCCTGGCCTGGGTTCGGCTGCAGCGAATGGGCTGTGGTGGAGACCTCGTGGGCGTTCCTCTTCTTCTCAGCAGAGGAGCTTCAGAGTGATGAGGGGAGTGCCCCAAACCCTTCTGGGGGATGGGATGAACTGGGAGACCACAGTCTGTTAGTTATGTCCAGGGCCCTCTTGGGGAGTTGGGAAAGTTTGAGGGTCACCTAGGGTGACTCCCGAACAGCATGCCCCAGGAAGCAGGACTCCCTCCAGCCCGCATACCTTCGTGGAGCCCGTGGGTATGGTGGGCTCCACGTCCGGGTCCACCTCCCGTTTGTCCTCCTGGGAGGACTCCTCGGAGGGCGGGACTACAAACACAAAACGCTTGAGGGTCTCGGTGGTGGCTAGAGGCAGCCGCTTGTTGGGGTAGGAGATGATGGAGAACAAGGCTGGAGGCGGGATGGGGGGCCCCGAGGAGCCCAGGCCCAGGAGGTCGAGGATCTAAGGGGAAAAGGCTATTAGTTTCTCTCCGGAGACCGGCCATGTTTGACCACTTCCCAGAGAGCCAGGGCGCTTCAGACCTGCCCACTCGTCATTCAGATGGCAGCTGCCAGAGCCACCTGGGGGTCCAGGGAAGGGATGTGGGTGGGCCCTTCTCCGACTGGGAGAAGGCACTTGCTGCAGGCTTCCTGCCACCTTACTTCTATCATGGCCCCTATCAGATTGCTGTCTGCCTTCGCCGCTGGGCGTGACCTCTGAAGGACGGGGGGCCCAGCCCGCACATGGCATGCAGGGGGCCCAGCGCACGGAGACCCTCTGCTCACTTCCAAGGCCAACGGGCCTGGTGTCTCTAGGCCAGAGAGCTTCCATCTAACTTAATTTTAACTTTATCTTAAACTGTTCTTCCCTTTTAAAGGTAAAGGAATAGGGGCTGGAGCAATAGCACAGCGGGTAGGGCATTTGCCTTGCACGCGGCCGACCCGGGTTCGATTCCCAGAATCCCATATGGTCCTCTGAGCACCGCCAGGGGTAATTCCTGAGTGTAGAGCCAGGAGTGACCCCTGAGCATCGCTGGGTGTGACCCAAAAGCAAAATAAAATAAAATAAAGGTAAAGGAATATTGGACTTGGAGGAGGTCAACTACAGTAAAAGGGGGCAAAGCTTTCGAGCTCCTGGGGACTGAGGCAAAAGAGGACATCAAGAGAGAAGTCAAAAGAAGAACCTTGGGAGAGGGAAAAAGCATATTTCTAGAAAGCATTCTCCCCATCTTCTGCGGTTCAGAGGGAGCATTCTTCACAGGAAGGGGCTTGAAGAATTTAGGAGCAAAATTCCCAGAAGCATGTGAACCCTCAGCGTAGGCAGGAGCTGCCAAGGTCGCTGTAACTGCTGCATGAGGCGAATGTTCTAGAACACCCCAGGGGCCTTCTGTGACCCCGAAGTGAATGACCCCTAGTGGCCCTAGTCTTCTCACCACAGCTGCAGAGGCTTCCTGACAGCTGCGATGCTGCACAGCTGGAGGAAATGCCCAGCTCAGGCTGTTTGGGAGGGCAGAGATAAAAGACCTGGATCATGACGTTAATAGGGTCTGGGAGTCCTTCTAGAACAATCTAAACTACGGCTTGCAATGTGGAAAGTGTAAAACAAAGACCATGTTCTTGGCTATAGCACAAAAGAGGAAAAGATACACTTTTTCAAAAATCACATTTCTGGAAAAAAAATAATGGTCCCTGAACTGAAACTGACCAGAAGAGAATTAGGAAACACATAGGGCCCATGGCACACCCAACCCCCTGACCCCCTCTCTGCTGCGCTTTCCTATGCTGCATTTTGGTTCGAAGGCTGGAAGCCAAGCTGTGGTCCCTGCTTGTCACCTGTTTTTGTTCTCAAAATTGGACTGGAACTGAATGACCCCTGGATGTCTACAAAAGATGGGGCACTGCTGGAAATACAACCGCAGAGCCTCAAGCCTGCCCCCGAGGTGGTTTTGCACTGGGGTGGATGGAGTCCTTTAGGGTGGAGCGTTGGGTCTGGCAGCAGCCGGCAGGGGCGTTGGGCATCCAAACGCCCTTCTGGGGTGCGGGCCAGTCCCCGCCCTCTGTGGGTCCCTCCCTGCGCGTGCGCAACGTCCCGAACCTGCTCAGCTCTGGGCAGCCGCTCGTTCTCCAGGGTCTGCTTCCAGTTCACGCCCTCAGGGTCGGGCGTGGGGATGTTGATGAAGGGCACACCCAGGTCCTTTTTGCTCTCGTGGTCCTCCTCTCCTTCGTCCCAGCCGTCACTGTCCTTGTCCGGGATGCGCAGCTTCTCCAGGCGCTCGCGCTCGGCCTTCTCGCGCTCCTGGCGCTCCTTCTCGGCACGCTCCTTCTCGGCCTTCTCGGCGCGCTCCCGGTCCTTGCGGCCCTTGCGGCCGCCCGTCGGCACTTGCCTCTGGTCGTCGGGCTCGTGCACCGAGTCCTCGGCGCCCGTGTGCGGCAGGAGCAAGCGCTGCTTGCGGTCCCAGTAGAGGAGCAGTCCCTGGATGTCCTTCAGAGTGAGCTCATAGTCCTTGAATCTCTGGGCCACGTACCTGTCGGTGTCCTTGGAGAGGTCGCCTTCGCTGTCCTCCGGCTCGGGGACCAGAGGGTTGCCCAGCAGGTTGGCCTCCGTCTGCAGCATCTTTTTCTTCTTGTTCAGATCCTCCTTCTCAGTCTGGATCTGCTCTCGGACAGAGGTTTTCCTTTCCAGCAGCTCGGCCTTGCCCTCGGGCCGTGAAAAAGAAAGACCCTAGGGGACAAGAAGGCCGGGAGGCAATGAACAAGGGTTTAAACATGAGGACTGGAGAGTGCCTGCAGGAGCCCAGGGGTGGTGGTGGGTGCTCAGGGCTGACTCCTGGCTGACTCTGGGCACCGTACTGATTGGGTGCAGGGTAAATGCCCGACCCATGGTCCTATCGCTCTGGTCTGGTCACGGTAACTATCACTCTGGTCTGGCCATGGTAACTCTTGGCCGTGTCTGATTCTTACCCAGGCTCTGGGGCGGGAGTGGTCACAGACACTTGTGAGCACCTTTCTCCACTGTGGCCGGGCACTAGGCACCGGTTTCAGGGTCCCTCTTGGTTACAGCAGTGGGGAGAGGGGAGAGGTCGCTCCCTGTGGTCTCTGCCCTCTGTGTATCTGTCACACCATGGGTGGCGGGATAGCGAGCCCCAAGAACAGGGACCATGGGAAGCAGCGATCCCTCAGGGCTGCTCCAGCTCAAGGTCGTATGGGGTGAGGCCAGTGTGCTGCGGTAGGGTGCCCCCAGCAGGGGCGGTACCTGGAACTGACCGTGGCATGTGACTTCTTGGGCTGCACCTCCTCCTTCCCCAGCTTGGGCTTTTTGATCTTCCGCCTGAGCTCGTCTTCTTCCTTTTGCCGCTCCAGCTCCTGCTGCAGCTTCTTCTCCTGCTGCTCCTTTGCCAGCCTCTCCAGCTCCCTGAATCAAAGGAGAGAAAGAGTCCGTGCACCCCTCCTCGCCCCGCAGCCTCTCCCTGCGCCTCCCAGGGGCAGCCTGTTTCCCTGGAGCCGGCCTGGCCCGGTGCCCACCTTTTCTTCCTCTCCCGGAGTGCCTGCTGCACCTCCCTGTTGAAGATCATCTTCTCCTCCTCCGTCAGGGCATCATACTCGTCCTCGTCCATCGTCCGTAGCCGCTCCTTCTCCTTCTCCAGCTCCTCCCTGCGCTTGTTCTCTGCAGGGGGTGGAGGGCAGGTGTGAATGTGGGTTGGGCTATGGGTCCCCAGTGTCCCAGCGCTCGATCCGCACAGGTGCGGAGGGTCTGTGAACACTGGTCGCCTGTCTGGGCAGGGACTTTCTGCATCTGTCTGGCTCCAACGCAAGGTCCTTGATGTGGTCAGATCTGTATATCCCCATTGCATTCAAACTCTATTTTAAAAATTGTATGATGACATGAATATTTTCATTGAAGGAGGGGAAAAGGCTGCCTTTACTGGCAGAACTGCAGACCAATGGAACAGGGTCGAATATACTGACATCTCCCCCCAAGCATATTATCATCTAATCTTCGATAAGGGGGCAAGAAATGTGAAGTGGAGCAAGGAAAACCTCTTTAACAAATTGTGCTGGCAAAACTGGACAGCTACATGCAAAAA
>JAOXYA010100387.1:0-10877 GCA_028565675.1 Sorex palustris | reverse complement strand
GTATAATCGAAACCCAAGCACAAAAAATTGTAAATCTACAACTGTACCTCATGGTGTTTCACTAATAAAAAAAAATTTTTTTAAATAGATTATGAATATTGGACCCTAAATGTAAACTTCATGGTAGCCTCAAAATAATAAAACAAAAATTAAAAATAATATGTTAAGGGAACAAAGAGATAGTACAGGAGTTAAGATGTTTGCTTTGCACATGTTGACCTTGGTACAAGCCCCAGCACTGTACGGTCTTCGAAGCACTTACAGCAATGTGCAAAAAATTCTCCCCAACCACTTTTGGGTATGGCTCAAACTGCAAAAAGATAGTAAAAGGTAAACAAATAAACAGAGAACTTTTTCAAAAAACACCCAGAAAATACACAGCAAAATGTCAATAAGTCCATATGTGCGTGTGTGTGTGTGTGTGTGTGTGTGTGTGTATACTTTCCATAATGTCAATGACCTGAACTCAAAAAACACTAAGAGACTGCATGAATTCAAAAACAAAGGCAAGGAGGATAGGTAAAACAGAGAAGGGAGCAGTATGACAATAATAGTTGGAAATTATTATGCTGGGTAAGAATTGAGTATTGAGGGGCTGGAGCAATACACAGCAGGTAGGACATTTGCCTTGCACACAGCCGACCTGGGTTAGATTCCCAGCATCCCATATGATCCTCTGAAAACACCAGGAGTAATTCCTGAGTGCAGAGCCAGGAGTAACCCCTGTGATTTGCCAGGTGTGATACAAAAAGAAAAAAAAAAGAACTGAATATTGAAAGTAGACAAAGGGATATATATGATCACCTTTCAGTATCTTTATTGCAAACCACAATGCCCACAAGGAGAGAGAGAGAGAGAGAGAGAGAGAGAGAGAGACAAGAAAAGTGCCTGCCATAGAGACAGTAGGGGGTGGGGGGGTGGCAGGAGAGATAGAGGAGACATTGGTGATGGAAAAAGTACACTGGTGGGGAGGTGAGTGCTGGAAGATTGTATGACTGAAACCCAATCTCAAAAGCTTTGTAACTGTATCTCACGGTGATTTAATAAAAATAAATGACTTAATTAAATTAAAAAGCAGGTTTTACTAATTATGTCTATAAATATATCAAATAAGGCAGGTTTGACACATGGATACACCAGCATTGTCATTTGTGTTTCTCGCCATCTGGCAGCTTCACTACTAGTGTTCCACTTTGTCCCCTGGCACCAAAGTGTCATAAATTTTGGTAACAATGACTAGTTTCGTTGGCATAGTCTGCCTGGGGCATCCAAGTGTGAGCCACCAGTAGTACACACCAGCATCAAGGTGATGTATCTGGGAGAAAGGGAGACAGACAGTAGGATAATGGGTCTCAGGTTAAAGAAGATGAAGGAGAAGCTCTGACCCACTTATACAATAGACCTTCTGTTTGGCACTCCCGATGCCACAAACTCTATGTATTGATCAAAGGGTAACAAGGCGATCAAACTCCTATTAGGCCTTCAAAAGCCAAGTGAGATTTCACTTCCAGGAAGACTTCCTGGAATGCCCTCATTAGTGAGTGCCCTTGTGTTCATGCTTGACCCTGGCAGTTTGTGTCATTACCACCTCTCTAGCCATCTTTCTTACTCGTTTGCTCCCACCTTTTGGCTCCTGCCCTCCAGGATCTACCACTGAGTTGAGAGCACAGTAAGTCATCAAAAAATATTTGAGTTGAATGGAAAGAATTTTATTTTTTTTGGTTTTTGGGGTCACACCTGGTGATGCTCAGGTGTTACTCCTGGCTCTGCGCTCAGGAATTACTCCTGGTGGTGCTCGGGGGACCCTATGGAATGCTGGGGATCAAACCCAGGTCAGCAGCGCGCAAATGCCCTACCTGATATACTATTGCTCTGGCCTTTGACCTCTGGAAAGAAATTTCTGCTGCATTAGAAATTAGCATAGAGTGAGCATGATTACCAGGTTGGCTTGAGGAATGAGGAAACTGGCTCAGGCAGGAAGGATCAGGCTGTTCACTGAGAAGAGGGCAGACTTGGGATCTGGCCCTAGAAGCCTGTTCTTCCCAGGAGCTGGAGAAGGCAGGACTGGGCATCCACACAGGTACAGTTGGGTCAGCTGATGAATGTGCTGAGTGAGGAGAGTGAGAACCAGCGCTCTGCTGAGGAAGCAATTAACTTCTTGCCAGGAAGTGCTCTGAGCACTTTATTTGCATCAACTTACTTAACCGGTCCAACTGCCTTGAGAAGTATGGATGTGATCATCACCTGATTTGATAAATTAGGGGCCGGCCAATCGAAGCTGGTTAAGAATGCACTCAAGGCAATACCAGCAAGAGGCCTCGTGCTTGCGTTCAGGCCCAGGCTGATTTCAGATCCCACGCTCTGAAATATGACTTCACTTTCCCTGGGAACATGACCCAGCTTCGCATTTAGGAAGAAAGAGAAAGCACAGTCCAAAGTTCCGTGGTGTTTAAAGGTTTAGAAATAGAGGCTGCAAAAGTAGAGAGAGAGTATGGGGCAAATTGTTTGCCATAGAGGCAGGGGGAGGGATGAGATGTGGGGGTGGGTGGAGGTTAATGGGGACATTGGTGGTGGAAAATGTGCACTGGTGGAGGGATGGGTGTTCGATCATTGTATGACTAAAACTCAAACATAAGAGCTTTGTAACTGTATCTCATGGTGATTCAATAAAAAAAAAAAAGAAAAAGGAATGGCCTGATAGTACAGCAGGTACTATTTGCCTTGCATGTAGCCAACCCAGGTTTGTTGCCTGGCATCTTGGCCCCTCAGCACTGTAGCACTGTAGCACTGTCCTCCTGTTGTTCATGGATTTGCTCGAGCGGGCACCAGTAATGTCTCACAGCAAATTGTGAGACTTATTGTTACTGTTTTTGGCATATCAAATACGTCATGGGGAGGTTGCCAGGCTTTGCTGTGCGGGCGAGATACTCATGGTAGCTTGCTGTGATCTCCAAGAGGGGCGGAGAAACCAAACCCGGGTTGGCTGCCTGCAAGACAAATGCCCTACCCGCTGTGCTATCGCCGCTGCCCCCAGCACTATCAGGAGTAATTCCTGAGTGCAGAGCCAGGAATAACTCCTGTGCATCATCGGGTGTGACCCAAAAGCAGCAATAAAACCCCCAAACCAAAAATGTGCCACTGCAAAAAAACCCCCAAAAAACCCAAACAAAAAAAGGGTGTGTATCTGTGTGTGAGAGAGAATTTTGTTTCTAGAAGCACCCACAAAACATTCAAATTGAACTTGAAAATTAAGAGAATTTACTGAGTAAATTGCATGGGTCTGCTGGAATAGTTATGTGACTGCAGACTTATCGATTTGGGTCTTGTTTCTTTCTCCTTTTTTTTTTTTTCCACTTTGGGCCTCATTTCTATTTCCTTCCAAAACTTTAGGGAAAATGCTTCCTTTCCCAGTGCGAGTTTGTTATCAAGTCCAGTCTCCATGCGCCCTCTATCGTGCGGAGAGTTTCATAGCAGTCAGGGACACGGATGGTCAGAGAGGCACAAACAAGCCCTTTTGGTTGATATGTCTTTTGGGTTGGAGGCCACACCTAGTAGGGCACAGGGTTCGCTCCTGACCTTGCGTTCAGGGATCTGTTCGTTCCTGGCATGGCCCAGAGGACCATATAGGGTGCTGGGGATCAAACCTAGGTCAGCCGTGTGCAAAGCAAGAGCTTTACCTGCGATACTATCTCTCCGGCCCCACAAAATGAGTCTTAAACCACCCAGAGCAAACACAGAAGTTCACAATGACCTAAAGCAGAAAAGCCAGTCCTATCCTGTCCTATCTAAAGCTCAGAAGTCCCGTTGATCCAGCCCACACAATCCCAATTGTTTCCCGAAGTGCTGCTCCTGCGTACACTTGTACGCACGCTGCACACCCACCCGCGCACCACCTCTGTTATTAGAGTCATCACGTTGTATGGTAATTGCCTCCTGACAAGCCTGTCTTTTAAAGCACAAGGCCTGGCGGTTACCTTTGTATTCTCTGCCTGCAACCCCAAAAGTGCATGACACAGGCCTTCAGCACAAACTGATTGGGTGGATGAGGAATGGAGAAGAATGAGCAAAAGAGGGAATCATTCAGACCCAGGCTGGGGTAGTGAGGAACAGTAAGTGGGGGGATTACTGGGTTTGGAACCAGCAACCCTGAGATTCCACCTGTTTTCCTGCTGATTTCCCATTGCACTGGCATCTTCTTCTTCTTTTCTTTTTTCCTTTTGGGTCACTCCTGGTGATGCTCAGGGGTTACTCCTGGCTCTGCACTCAGGAATTACTTCTGGCAGTCTCAAGGGACCGTATGGGATTCCAGGGATCAAATCCAGGTCAACCATGTACAAGGTTTACATGTACAGCCTTACCCGCTGTACTATCGCTTCAGCCCCAGCATTGGCATCTTTTTGAAAATCAGAATGGAGAAGGTGATTCGTAAAGGAAGCAAGAAGAGAGATTTAGGGTAACTGGCCAGGGTGATGGATATATCAGTGTATTCACATGGTGGAAAATGCATGGAGTTGTAGATGTATGTGTCCTTATGATTGGACCATTAAAACTCTGTATGCTCACTTGGATTTTAAAAAAAGCATGAAAGGATGGTAGACAGATGTTTCTTTATGCTTTTTCTCAGAGGAAGTGGTCCTTGAGTTTCTTTGAAATTGCTCTTGGTTTATTGTGTGAGTTTAGCCACTGGTTGCCCAACTCTATTGCAGTTGATATCCTGGGTCCAGAACCATCTGGCACTTTCAGGCTTTGACACCCTTGACCATTCCCTCTATCTTGAAATACTCCTACCTCTGGGCTCTCAGGACTCAATGTTCTCTCTCTTTCATTCCAAATCAGTCTCTTTTATGGGAGTTTCTTCCAAGGAGTACTCCTTGAAGTTCCTGAGTGTTCTGTCTAGGCCTTCCCCCTTTCTAACTCTGCATATTCTTCCAGGATGATCTCATTCCCTCTCAAGGCCAACGCTGTGCTGTGCTGATTACTCACAAAAAATATCTTGAGCCCATACATACCTCTCTGCTGAACCATGAACCACTTCCCAGCCCCTCTTTGCCATCCCTGCTAGAACACCTTTGCGATAACACCATTCAACATGACCCTAGATGGAATCCACATTCTCTTGACACCCCCTGCTCTCAAAAAGTTATCCTTTTAGGATACTCCTTAGCAAATGCTCACTCTCCTTTCTGTTTCCACCTTAGAGCTCGGTAGGGTTCTGTAGCTCACTGACTCTGAGCTTGCCTCTGGGTTTGGTTCTGTACAAAGGAACCATCAGGAGTCATTCATCAGTCCCACGGGCTGCAACCTGATCAGCTGCGTTCAGCTCTAGGCTATCGGTCAAGTGCACATTTATCTCACCTGTCTCCTATTCACCGATTCAGATTCAAGGAGCAACAACTTTCATCAGGTTTAAAAACAATGCCTGGACTCCTTCTTGAACTTGAATGTTGTTTGCTGAATGAATGCTATGTGAAAACAATAATGTGTGACAGAAGTCCAGAAATGGAAACTGAACCAAAAAAAAGAAGTTTCAGGAGCACAGTACTTGGAGGACTGCCTCTCTATGCTCTTGGCCTTCTGTCGTGAGAAGAACATGCCACTGGTAGTTGCTGCTCTTTGAAACCGGATCGCTGAGACAGGTGAGATAAATGTGCATTTGACCTATAGCCTAGAGTAGAGTGCAACTGATCTAGTTGCAGCCCAATGGACCTGCAGATGGCTGTGTAAGAAGCGAACATTTCAAGTGAGATAGATTCTTTCCATCTCCCCACTTCCCATTTCCAGCCAGGATCCTTCAATTCTACTTCCTTGAACTTCTGCTTTTAGTCCAGTATTTTTTTTTTATCATCTCTTGTTGCTTTGACTCTTGTCTAAAACGTTGTTTCCTTTCCACTTTTTTTTGGTTGTTGTTGTTTTGGTTCTCACCCAGTAGTGCTCTGGGAACCATATGTGGTACTAGGGTACTAGGGATTCAAACGGGCCGGTCGCATGCAAGACAAGCACCTTATATTCTTTACTACTCTGGCCCTCTTTAATTTCATTTTTTTCTCTTTTTGGGTCACACCCGGTGATGCACAGGGGTTACTCCTGGTTCATGCACTCAGGTATTACTCCTGGCGGTGCTCAGGGGACCCTATGTGATGCTGGGAATCAAACCCGGATTGGCCCTGTGCAAAGCAAACGCCCTACCCGCTGTGCTACCTCTCCAGGCCCCAACCTCTTTCATTTCTTAAAAAAAAATTTTTTTTTTTGGGTGCCAGAATCAAGTCCTCACAGGTGAAGCAAGTGCTTCACCTCTGAGCCACGTCCTTGTCCCTAGTACGTCTTCTGTCCGATACCCACTCATTCTATTTTGTCTCCTTCCATCTATTTTGTTTGATTTTGGGGTCAGAATCAATGGTTCTCAGGGCTGACTCATGGCTTTGTGCTCAGGAATCACTTCTGGTGGTGCTCAGGGGGTTCTGTGTGATGCTGGAAATGAACCTGGACCAACTGCATGCAAGGCAACTGTCTTAACTCCTGCCCAGCCCCAGGATTCTGGAGTTTAACCTCCAGGCTGTGGAAAAGAGTCATCTGCCTAAAATCAGGTCAGCTCTGCTCCTTGTAAATCACTCTACATCCCTTCATTTGGGAGACAATGAGTTATGACTTATTCTGGGGTATCTCCTCTAATTCCCATTGTCTGGATGAGATTTATTTTCTGTTTTTGCTCCTGGTATACAGAGGTTTTCTATTAAAATACATATCAAGCTATTTACCAGCTCTAAGTTCTTATAGTATTTTGTTTGTGTATTTCTTTCTTGGGGGGCCGGGCACACCCTGAGGCACCAAAGACTATTCCTGGTTCTATGCTCAGCAGTGACTTCTGGGCATGCTCAGAGGACCATATGCAGTGCCAGGGATTCTAATTGGGGTTTGCAGGAAGAAAAATCATCAATCTTATTTATTTACTTTTGTCTTTTTGGGGACACACCTGATGATGCTCAGGGGTTACTCCTGACTTTGTACTCAGGAATCGCTGCTGGCGGTGCTCAGGGAACCACATGGGATGCTGGGGATTGAAACAAAGTTGGCTGTGTGCAAGGCAAATGCCCTACCCATTGTACTATCACTCTGGCCCCCAAACCATCAATCTTAAGCCTTCTGCTTACCGTCACAGAGTTTGAAAAAAGATGCCTGGACTCCTTTTTGAACTTGCATACTGTTTGTTGAATGAATGCTAAGTGAAAATAATAATGGCTGACAGAAGTCCAGAAATGGAAACTAAACCAAAAAAAAAAAAAAGAACTCAGGGAATACTGAATTCTCTTTCATTGTACAGATGGGAGAATTGAGACTTTAAAGTTTGATTAGATTGAGGATCTAGAGGCTGTTAGTGGCAGAGTTGAGATTAGATAGTTTAAAGTGCAGTCTCTGGGCGGGCAGCAATAACAGTATCTATAAGTTTTTTGATGTTCAGATCCTGTCCTTGACCCACTGAATCAGAACTTCATTTAGCAAAATCTTCAGCTTTTCACCTGCCATAGAGGCAGGCTATGGGGTGGGAGGTAGGAGGTGATGGGAGGGAAACTGGGCACTGGTACAGGAAAACATAAACTGGTGGAGAGATGGGTGTTGGAATACTGTATGACTGAGACCTAATCATGAACAGCTTTGTAAGGGTCTATCTCACAGTGATTCAATTTAAAAAAAAATTAAGGTTTAAAAATAAAAGATCTCCAGCTTTTCTGTAGATTAGTGTCTTCACCAGTCCATGGACCTGTGTGGGTTTATGGATGCAGGAAAGTTAAAAATCACTGGTCTGCGGCTTGGTTAGAACTGCTGGTTCATAGGCCACTATACAGAATGCAGTATGTACTTGCAAGTACAAAGAGGTCGAAGAACACTGCTGTAGACACAATTAAATCTGACAAACACTAGTTTCAGGTAGACATACAGCTTGACTTAAAAAATCATTCCAGGAATTGAACTGGAGAGATAGTACAGCAGGTAGGGTGCTTTGCACATGACTGACCTAGGTTTGGTCCCTGGAACCCTATATGGTCCCCCAAGCCCTGCAAGGAATGATCCCAAAACAACACAAAAAAGTCATTCCAATTATGAAGGAAAGTCAATTAGTAAGGTCCAAGAGAAAACCTTACAAAATCTTATTTACTCAGCTCTTATTATAAACCAAGGCCCCCAACTGTGGGTCCCTCACCTTCCAAAGTTCCCAGTGATTCAGATGTTTTGAGACTTACCCGATGGAGGATAGTGCTTCAGCTACAATAAGCTGAGGAGAGGATAGCAGGAATTTTGAATAAAAGTAAAGAGCACAGTGAACTTGCAAACCTGATGATGCCACAAATTTCCAATGTCTATAACTAGTAAATAAAAGAATTACTGTATATCAATTAATTAAAAAAATTGTCCCCATGCTGCTTGAAATGATGTCAAAGTTAATACTCTGCTAGTGGAATTGACAACTGGTACCACCTGTTCAGTAAACACTATAGCAATATGGAGCAGCAGATATAATGCTCTTTATCCTCTGGGACCAAGTAATTCCACAGAACAGGAAATAATCTGCTGGAGCCAATTAAACAGAAGTGAAAGGTTATAGGCATGAAAATATTTCTTATTTCAAAAAAACCCCCGCAAAATGAAAAGGAAATGGTTGAGCAAACGATAACTGTTATCTTCACAAAGATCATCCCAGATGAATTATAGAATATCTAAGTCCACTCAATCTGTTAAACTCAATAGGACACAATGGTGGCTAAGAGCATGGTTAAGGGATTTTAGTCTTGATGCTTTCATTATGGTGCTACCTTGGACAAGTTAAGTATGAGTCAACTTCGTCATCTATAAAATGAGAATAAAATGCCTTTCTCATCAGATTAATGGGAGGATTGAGTTACTCAGGTTTATTTAGCTAAACTGTCTACTGCTTTCTCTGTCCATTTATATCATAATCACTATTTTATAGGGAATATCAGAGCTCTAACCTAAAGCTTCATACTTGCAATGAAAGCACTTGACCAATGAGCTACATTCCTGACCCCTATACTAACATTATCATTATTATTATTAATTGGGGTGGATTGGATCACATCTAGCAATTCTCAGGGATTACTTTTGCTCACTCTTTTTTTTTTGGAGGGGGAGGGGACAGGCACACTTGACTATACTCAGAAATCACTCCTGGCAGTGTTCAGGGGACCATACGTATCACCAGGTATCAAACTGGAGTTGGTTGTTAATGTCTGGTCCCAAGCATCCCATATGGTCCCCTGAGCCCTTTCAGGAGTGATCTCTGAGCAGAGTCAGAGATAAGCTCTGAGTACTGCTGGGCATGTCACCCCTCTTCCCACCACCCCACAAAGCTCTCCTCAATGTGCAAAAGTAATTCTCTTTGATGCAGTAGTTCTCATGCTTGATCCCACACCTCACCAGGAGAGATTTCTGAACACAGAGCCAGGAGTAAGGCCTGAGCACGCTGGTAAAGAAAAAAGAAAGAAAGACAAAAAGAAAAAGAAAGAGCAAGAGCAAGAGAGAGAGAGAGAGAGAGAGAGAGAGAGAGAGAGAGAGAGAGAGAAAGGAAGGAAGGCAGGCAGAAGGAAACACAGAAGTAGTATAAGTCAAAGGGAAGTTAAAATCTGCACAACTAATATTCTCAAACAGACTCTAGAGACATACACATAAGGAAGAAAAGGGCTGGTGGAGAGTTGAAGCAGATGAAAAAGCAGGAAGAGGAGAAGAGAATGTTATAAACACACACCAGTTTAATTTTTTAAGTCATTCTATCTATATTAAAAAGTAAGCCAACATAAATATCACAGATCTATGTCTAGAAATATATTTATTTAATCTCTAAATAATCACTCAGATCAAGATAAAAACTATATCTAGTCCTCTAGATAATTTCCTAGAGAAATTGCAAGACAATCACCCCTGCAGTTAGCCCATAGTGTTATTTTCCTTGCCCTCATTCTTTTTTAATTTTAGTGTTTTTCTATGTCTTCTTAAAATCTTTGTGGACTTTAGAAAAGTCTACTAAACTGATATGGTTACAGAGGCGTCCAGGTCACCACCTGTCATCAACGTAGGGAAGAGAGCTGTAAGCCCTGGGGGTCATGTTCTCATATGGCAGTGCCTGCTTCCCCACCCTTCAAATTTCCTAGGCACCTGGGGCTTCAGAATATAGCCATTGACCTCCTGGGAGAAATTCTGCTATGTGTGTCATATGAGAAGTGAATGAAAAGCAAATCTTGACTGAAGCTCTGGACCAGTAACATCAGAATCCCCTGGAAACTTGTTAGAGAAGATGCAGCATCTCAGTTCCTACCCCAGATCAAGTAAATCAGAAAGTCTGGATGGAGTAAAGTCCAGTGGAAGGTCTACTTTAACCCACTGTCCAGGGATACCAGTGCCTGCTCAAATGTGAAGACAAGGGATCGAAGTGATAGTACAGCGGGTAGGGCATTTGCCTTGCATGTGGCTGACCTGGGTTTGATCCCCAGCATCCCATATAGTCCCCTAACTACCCCCTGAATGCAAAGCCAAGAGTAACCCCTGAGCATCGATGGGTGTGACCCAAAAAGCACACACACACACATACACACACAAAGCTAGGATCACTCTCTTAGAGCACAGTCCAATGAGTCTCTTGGACAACCACTCTTTCTTTTCCTTCACCAGTTTCCGTGATAAGGACTCTTGCAGGAATTTCTTTTCTTTTTTGATTTTTTAAAAAAAATTGAATCAACATGAGATACAGTTACAAAGCTTTTATGTTTGAGTTCATACAATGATCAAACACCCATCCCTCCACCAACAATGTCCCCAGTATACCCCCTGCCCCTGTCCAAACCTCCCCCTGCCTCCATGGTAAACAACTT
>JAOXYA010100379.1:0-10877 GCA_028565675.1 Sorex palustris | reverse complement strand
AGCCTGGCAAGCTACCCGTGATGTATTCGATATACCAAACACAGTAACAACAAAGTCTCCAATGGAGACGTTACTGGACCCGCTCGAGCAAATCGACGAGAGGGCCTTTACCTTTACCTTTACCTTATCACTGCTAAGCAGTCATAATGAATTTCAGTATAGGACTGACTTTCTTTCCCTCCCCAACATTTTCTTTTTCTTTCTTTTTCTTTTTTTTTCTTTTTTGTACTTTCAACTGACAGGCTCACTCAGCCCAGCCTTGGACCATCAACCAATCTTGGATGTATACTCCTCTGAGAAGACTTTAGTCCCAAGGGTCAACCCTCCACCAGTGAACATGTCCACTTATCGTATTTCTACAGTGATGCTAGTCAAATCATTTTACATTTAGTCTCCTTTTGTCCATGAGTGAAAATCCAAGAAGGAAGCAAAGAAATGCTTGCTTGAAGAAATGAATGGATACACAAGAAAAAGAAAAGGTAATCAATAAATGAATGATTAAAAGAATGAATGAGTGAATGAATGAACTAAACTAAAACAGACTAGAGGCTGAGATTTAGGGTAGTGATGGAAAAAAAAGGAGCATAGGGGAAAAAGCAATCCCAGAGGAAAGCATAGAATTCGCACAGAATTGTTGGGAAACTGAGTCCACAGATCTGTATTGTCTATGTGCAAAAATGTACGTGACAGAAATGCAAACTGGCAGGGCTTTCAGAGTTGGAGGAAGAAAGGGAGAATGGAGCAGCTTGACATCCGGTGCCTTTGGCTCTAGCCTTGCTGTGGGCTGTGCTCCAAGTCACATCTTCCCAAACAGGACTTCGAACTGGGAGAACTAAGAGTCCAAGAAGATCAAAGGTACACACTTTATGCCTCAATTAGCGTTCCCCTTGTAAAAATTTCAAATATAATTTAGCACTTCTCTGCTGGACTGGGTCACACACAAAGACAAGCACTGGTTGTTTTTGCTGTGAGCATCTGAACAGTTTACTCCAGCTAAAGGGAATGGATGTGTGTGTGTGTGGGTCGGGGGGGTGGCTGGAGCAATAGCACAGTGGGTAGGGCATTTGCCTTGCACTTGGCTGACCTGGGTTCAATTCCCAGCACCCCATATGGTCCCCTGAGCACCGCCAGGAGTAAGTAATTCCTGAGTGCATGGGCCAGGAGTAACCCCTGTGCATTGCCAGGCCTTAGTGTGACCCAAAAACCAAATAAATAAATAAATAAATAAATAAAGAGAACTGGGCTTTGGTACACTACCCAGCCTGTTTGTGACAATGGAAATTGCCCTCTTCATCAGGACACTGGCCGGGCTGTCTGCCCAGAGTTGCGTATCACACTCCAATAAGAATAAAGAGCATGCAAGTGTAGGTTAAGGAATTCAGGGATTGAGTTCTAACCAGGAAAAGAGAGCAAAGTAGTGGGGGTGAGAAGTTTGACAACTCACCACCATGTGTGGAAAAACATCTCTTTACTGCCAGAAAGCCTATTCTTTGTTGACTTCTAGTTTCCCGACTTCTTGTATAGGCTTGGGAAATCATCAAAGACCTTTCGTGTAAGAAGGGAAACTTACATGCATTTTCCCGGAAGACTATTGCACGTAATCTGCATTTCTTTTCTGGAAAAACTTATAATTAAATGTGTTGTTCCAGACACATACTGATCCCCTACAAGCTCCCTAGAAAGCCCTGAATAAATAATTGTCCTTCCAAGCAGAGCAGTTGTCATGGAGCACAGCATTCACATTTTTCTCTTAACCCAGCACCATCTGTGGGTGGCTTTGGATGCCACAATGGGTGGGGCCACGCTCTCAAAGGCAAGAACTGGGTTTTGGATGGTACGGAAACCGCATCGAATATGTTGGGTTCAGCAAGGAACCCAGGAACCTATGAAGGCCACCATTGTCAAAGCTGGCACAAAGGAGAGTACAGGAGATTTGGGGACTGTTTAAACAAAGCAAAATAAATTTTTTTGTGCAAGAAAGAAGGAATGAAACAGAAGAAGAGGGAAGTACAAGACACACAGACAAAAGGTTGCTTTCTGATGATGATGGTGGACAGAGAAGGCTAGAGATTCTGTTACCACATTCACCTTGTAAGTGACAGCAGAAAGTTCTGGCTTATCTGCTGTCACAGAGTATAGGCCATTTTGTATCCCTCCCCCCTCGACCTTGCAGGGAGAAGGATGTTTCATTTTAATAGGGACGCCCCAAAGCCTGTGGCAATGGTAGGTGGGAAAGGGGTTTCTATATAGCTACTCTCCCATCTCTGGGAGAATTTTTCAGACTTCAAATAGGGTTTGAGTCATCTTGTGGCACTCCCACGTGTCTGTCTGCTCTGTATCTTCTCCCAATTGGATCCCTAAGTGAGACACTGGCACTTCATTTAGAGCAAAACAGAGACCAAAAGAGACATTTATATATAGCCCAAAGAAAATTTACAGGATCTCACTTCCAACATTCATTCTCCAGCAGCAAGTGAGAAGGGCAGAAACTAGGAACAACCAGGCTTGCTACGTAGTAAATAAAGGGATGGAGGCCATGCCCACTAGTCCCCAGAAGACTAAATCTTCCTCTTTTATTTCATGGAAAGGCAGGCAGGTGAACACTGCAGAGGTGAGCACAGGAGAGCCGGCCGCAAAGCCAGGCTCCCTTCTATTCTTGGAGCAGAACTCTGCAAAGCTGTTTATCAACACAAGTAGGCTTTGTGTGCATCTGCCTCCTTGCAGGGCATATAGTCAGCATCACCTTAGTGCCCAGAGCCCAGCAGAGACCCCAAGGAGCCACCAGCTCCTGCTGTGACCAGGGAGCCCCAGGGAACTAACAGCCTGCTGCAAGACCTGAGAGGAAAGCTTTATTGCATGGCCCAGAGGAGACACCCACACTTGTAAAAACAACCAAGAGTGGCAGATATGGCATGGTTGCAGTGGCACTAGGCCAAATTCCTGATTTACCTATGGGTTGGCTTCCTCTAAAGCCTTTTTTTAAAATTTCCTTTGAAGCTGTTGAAAGAAAAGACAGAGAGGCACAAGCAAAGAAGGAACAGTGAGATTTTAAAAAATTGTGTATTTTTAAAAACATCCTGAAAATACTTCTAGGGAAAAAAGGACATTGTAACTCAAAACAGTTCTAGTGGATAACAAAAAAGGGTGAAGTCACTAAGAACTGCCCTGCTATTCCCAGGGAAGCAACCGCATGCACACACTATACCAGGAGCAGGAGTGCATGTGTGTGTGTGTGTGTGTGTGTGTGTGTGTGTGTTTGATATCCCAGTGCACATCTAGGTATGTATAAGCACTAAAAATGGAGTACACCATGCTCCACATGCATTGCAAGGGAAAATGTGTGAACATTTCTACCACCTGTGTGACCCAGCCCCAGATAACAGGTGTGCTAGTGCTGCTGGTGGATTCCCCCAGTGATTTATGTGAAGGAGAGAGGACAGAGACAGCAGCCTTGAGAAGGGGATCAGCTGTATTCTCCCTATCCACCTTAGTATCCTAGAACTACTGGGAAATCTGATAAGGCTGGAGTCCAGCCTCAAATACCCCACCGAGCAGCTTATTTTATTTTTAAATTTTTTTTGAATCACTGTGAAATACAGTTACAAAACTTTCATGTTTGAGTTTCAGTCATACAATGATGGAACACCCATCCTACCACTAGTGTACATTCTCTACCACCAGTGTCCTCAATATTATCCCCCGCTTTCCAATTCTCCCCTGTCTCTATGACAGACAATTTCCCCCATACTCTCTCTCTACTTTTGGGCATTGTGGTTTGCAATATAGATACTGAGAGGCTATCACATTTGGTCCTTTATCTACTTTCAGCAAACATCTCCCATGCCGAGCAATCGCTCCAACCATCATTGACTTAGTGATCCCTTCTCTATTCCAGCTGCCTTCTCCTGCGGCTCATGAGACAGGCTTCCAACTATGGGGCAATATTTCTAGCCTTTGTGTCTACACTTCTTGGCCTGAGCAGCTGTTAAGGAGCAGCTGATGTTCACCTGTTCTGCACAGCAGCGGAGTTAATCCCCACCACACAATTTCTCAGGGAACTGTGGACTCAGGCTAGAGCAAGGAATGGTTCTTTGCAGGAAAAGAAAGTCAGTTCTAGCTCTTACCCAGATTTTTTGAGGCTTGTGATTTCCAGAAAAGAATTTCAGGAGAAAACAAACAATTAAGGTAAAAAAAAATATTTGGAGGTTTTGAAGAGTGGGAGGAAGGCAAGAAGAGAGAGAGAGAGAGAGAGAGAGAGAGAGAGAGAGAGAGAGAGAGAGAAACAAGGTCAGCTTCTTCAAAGGCAGAGATTGCCCCGTAACCTTCAAAATAGATAGGCTTTTCTATGGATATTCTTCAGGTTGCCATGGCCTAGAATTTTCTGAAAATGGGAGAGTTGATCAGGTATTGTCATAAAGGAAGAGCTTTGAAGTTTTTGATTAATCTCTTTATATCTTTGTCACAGCTTTTTTCCTCTGCTGAAGTTTGTCCTCTCTGTAGGAGGTCCATCCTTTTCAGAGTCTCCAGTGAGGCCAGGTGAAGGTTTAATCAGGCCTTAATTCCTGTGCTCACAAGGTGGGCTTTTGCAGTCTTGGAGCTGATGCCAGTGGAACCCTTGGCGACTTAAATCAGATGGAGAGGAGAGAGATGGGCATTTTCTCCCCATCTACCTCCGCCACGCAAGGACTGACTGGGAGGGCTAGAAGGGATCAAGTCCACAATGAGCCCCTACACATCATGGGCCTAGAGTCCCACCAGCCCCTACACATGAGCCCCTACACATCATGGGCCTAGAGTCCCACCAGCCCCACGGGGGCGGTCAAGTCACACAAGTCACACTTGACCGCTACTTGTTCTGCAAGGCACGGGTGTTATTCCTCACCACCCCATTTCTCGGGAGCCGTGAACTCAGGCTCAAGCAAGAAATTGTTCTTTACTGGAAAGTCAGTCCTAGGCCTTACCAGGCCTTTTGGATTCTTGACTTCTCACAGAAAAGTATTTCAGAAGATGAGCACTGAAGCAAAGAGATTTTATTTGGAGGATTTTTTTTTCTTTCAGAAAAGGGAAGGTGGGAAAGGGAGAATAAGAAACTCGAAAGAGAATGCAGACTTCTCCAGCAATAAAGACATCCCCAGTACACATCTCAAGAGGGGAGATTCGGGGTGACGTGTGCTCGGGCACCACATGCGTTTGGCCAGATGGACACAAGCAGCACATGGGTTTGGCAGCATATGCTCATGCTTCCTTTGTTGAGTTGGCTTTTATAGGGCTTTCCCCAAGCTGTCCCACATAGGACCTTCGACCTATATGAGAGTCCATTGCTGGGGTGATTGCCAAGGGGATAGAGTTGAGGTTGGTTGATGGTCTTTGAAAGTTTTTTCTTTGTTCCTTCTGGAACTGGGGTGGGGGTGTAGAGGGTGGGATGGGCGGAGCAGCCTTCTCTGGGTCTGTTGGTGCCATGTAAGGGTGTTATCAAGCCTTAGTTTTTGTGTTCACAAGATGCATTGTATTCTGACAGCTTTAGGGCTAGTTGGTTATTATTTCCAAGAGTTCCATTGCCATGGGAGTCCTTCTCTATCTACCTGCTTGCCTCAGGGTTATTTATTTTATTACTTCCCAGGAATCCATTGCCCTGGATGTGACCATTCCTATATCCCTGCCTCTCTCTCTAGTACCACGGCTATCTCCAAAGTACAACACAACTCAAGAGTAAAGATCATAATTTAAGTGAGCCATCCCCTCCAACCACGATGGCAGAGCACGTAAGCCCTGAGCTCTACAACAAGTGTGTGTGTGC
The DNA here is from genome assembly GCA_028565675.1 of Sorex palustris. NCBI lineage: Eukaryota > Metazoa > Chordata > Mammalia > Eulipotyphla > Soricidae > Sorex > Sorex palustris. The sequence goes on along the minus strand of JAOXYA010100379.1, from coordinate 5,080 downwards.
GTGTGTGTGTGCATCCTCCCCCAACACAGACTTCAAAACAACAGCAGAAACATAACTTACCCTTTCCCCATACCTGACGTCTCTGCCAGCCTGCATTCTAGTCCAGGGAGAAAGGCTGATGAAAACAGAAAATTCTTGGGTTTAGTAGGGACTCAGGAAAACCCAATCCAAGAGTATTAGAAGTGATGTTGGTGGGCCTCATGGATTGCTTATGTGAGGCGGAGAGAAAAAAGATGGTGACTTTCTCCCCATCCACTTCTGCAACCAGGGATCCAGGGTTACTGGATCCTTGTCTCGCCCCGCAGAAAAGAATTTCAGGAGTAGACAAGCACTGAAGTAAAACAGATTTTATTGGAGATTTTTGAAGGGGAGGGGGAAGAGAAACTAGAAGGGAATAGAGTAACAGGCTCAAGAGAGAACCCAGACTTCTCCAAGGGCAGAGAGCCCCTACACACAGTATTAGATAAGAAAGTATATATCTCACTAGGGAAGATGCAGGCCACACATGTGTTTGGGCATCACATATACTTGGCCAAGTGGGCAGGAGCAGGACATGGGCTTGGGAAGCATATGCGGGCCCTTTCTTTGTTCAAGGCGGCCTTTATAGGGTTTTTCAAACCTGTTCCCAAGGAGAGGTTTCTACCTAAGTAAAAAATCCATTACTAGGGTTGTGAAGGGCTAGGGTTGGAAGTGGTTAACAGTCTCCTTTGAAATTCCTTTCCTGGCCTTTTGTTTCTGCTGGAGCTTCTGCCAGAGCAGGGTCCAGCTTTCTCTGGGTCTGTTGCTGGCCAGATGAAAGTCTTATCAGTCATTAGTTCCTTTTTTGCAAAGTTGGCTTTTTGCAACTTCAGCAAAATGTTGCAAAAAAGTACTGATATTATTTTCTAGACAATTCATTGCTGCTGCTTTGAGAAAGGGGGCTTCCCTATCTACCTGCCTGCCTACATCAGAAGGGGAAGTTACCTACAGTGACTTTTTAGCCTAAGCCACCTATACTCACTTTGGTAGCTTTGCAAATTGGCAAGTGAATGTGCAAATAGCCTACCCTCAGAGAAGTCTCCACTGTGAATTACTTCCTCAAGAGGAGACCTCTTCAGACATTTGTGTCCATCACAAAGGCAGTCTAGAAAAGCTCAGGGAGGTTAAGTATCTTACCCAAATTAACACAGCCTGGAGCACCCAGTCCTGAACTCATAGTCCATTGCAATCTCCAATACACACTTCTTCATTTACACAGTTCCCCACATCTATTCTAAAAGATACTAATAATTAAATATGAATAAGGTGACTATAAATGAAATGAAGAAAGATTCCATTAGAGTTGTCTAAAGAGATTAGAGCCTCAGTGCAAATATCCAATATCTACACAGTATACATCAAGTGCAAAAGAGATACAAAGTTCTAGGGGGGAAAAAAGCAATGAGAACTCAAAAAAGGTCTCATCAGTGCTCTGGAAATACATTGTGCAATAAAAAGTAATTAAAAGTAAACATACATGGTCAAAGCTGGAAAGGAAAAAATGGAATATGCCTCTTAGGGGAGAAAGGCTGCATTATGATAGTGAAAGAAGAAGCTTTGATTTCCCCTTCCCAGCAACTTTGAGCAGCTCCGCTTTAGCTGTCTCCATTCCACACTTCTTTCTCTTTCCTTTAAAAAATTTTTTTTTTCATTCCACACTTTAAACATTCCTGTAGAATCTTGGGCTCTTCCTGAGAGAGGAAAGTTAGTAATTTCCCAAGACCTTAAGTTCTTACCCAGTGTTTAGGCTCCCCTGAGTCTAAGAGATAATGGGCAGTACCTAAGGTAAATGTCAAATAAAGAAGCCAAAATACCGAGGCTGGAATGAGAGTACAGTGGGTAGGGTGTTTCCCTTGCACGTGGCTGACCCAGGTTTGATTCCCAGCATCCCATATGGTCTACCAAGCACTGCCAGTAGTAATTCCTGAGTGCAAAGCCAGGAGTCAGTAACCCCTGAGCATCGCCAGGTATGACCCAAAAAGCCAAAAATAAATAAATAAAAACAAAAGAAAACCAAAAATCAAATTACTTAACCAGTCTTACCAACATGAAAGAGCCTTGTATTTTTTGTAACATAATTGTCACTTGACAAGCAACACAAAAACCCAGTTTTCTTATTTAAAAACTCCACAAAATGAGCTATATTTAACATAGTTCTATATTAAGTTCCTCCCAGCATGGGGGAGTTTTTTTTTTTTTCTCTTCTACTTTGCCAGAAACTTTTCTATTTTCTAACCTTGAGTCTAAGCATATTTATTACTCAATATTTTCATACTTAAAAATATTGAACTGGGAACCTTGAACAAACACAGAGATCAGCAGTCACCTCTCCTATATCATTAACATGCAAATGACGGTGTATGTTTATAAAACACTGACCTATACAAAAATCCTGGTGCTACTGTATTCTCACAGTGTGGTCTTGAGCCTGAAAGAGGAAGCCTAGGTTTCCCTTTGCAAGAATCTGTGGCAGTCCCATTTTTTTTCCCCCTTTGGGTCAAAGAGGGCTAGCTCCGGGGATACTCTTGGCTCTGCATTCAGGAATCACTCCTGGAGGTGCTTCGTGGAGGCATACGGGATCAAACCCAGGTTGGATGCGTGCAAGGCAAACACCCGCCCGGCTGTACAAAGCTCCAGCCAAGCAGTACTATTCTGAGTGCCCCATTCTTAATTTTTGACTTCCTGCAAATTCCAGGACTCTTTCTGATAAACAGGCAATTTATTGTCTAAAATAAAATTCTGCCCCAGAGTTTAGACTCACCTGGAGCCTAAGATAATGGGCAATGGTTAAGGCAAACAGCCAGACAAAGATCTGTGGGATCCTTGTACTCTCTGTAAGTTTTCTTAATTGATAAAAATGCAGAGTGCAATTTTCATTCAAAGGGCTACACAACAAACCCTTATCTTTAACTTCCCTACATTGTCTGTAACACAAAGTCCCAGAGTTCTTATAACCCTCCCCCCCCAAAAAAAAAAGCTAGTCCTTTCTTTACTTAAGTTCCTCCCCACTTGGTGAGTTACTATTACTCTCTCTCTCTACTTTCGAATAAACTATTCTACTTTCTGAGTCTGAGCATTTCAGTACTCAATAATTTTGTTCCTGAAAATATTGAAGAACCTGGGGACCATGGAAGAACAGAGACCTGCCATCACCACTCCTCCATCAAGCATATGGCTTGATCTCTCTGTTCCTTAGTATTATAACCAACAGTAGAATCTTAATAAAAATAATATATTCCAAATGCTAAGAGCAGTGATCAGCATGTTTTAAGTGCTGATTAAATATCTCCTACTCTATCAAGCCCTGCTTTAAGAACTGTGTATTCTCAGTCACGGTCGGTCCTCCCGTTGTTCATCGGTTTGCTTGGGTGGACCCAGTAATGTCTCCATTGGAGACTTTGTTGTTACTTTGTTTGGCATATCGAATACATCACGGGTAGCTTGCCAGGCTCTGCCAGGTGGGCGAGATACTCTCGGTAGCTTGCCGGCTCTCTGAGAAGGGCAGAGGAATCGAACTCGGGTTGGCCATGTTGACTGAGTGCAAGGCAAACACCCTACCGCTGTGCTATCGCTCCAGCCCCAAGAACTGTGTATTCATAACCTCCTAAGTCTTCATGAAGGGTATGGAATTCTGCACTCATTGTGGATGGGGATGTAGCAACTCAGAGTTTCTGCCACCTGCCAAATCCACTCACCTAGTTAAAAAGGATGGGTGCTCTCGGCTTATTTTACTCTACCTCAGGTTCATTTTTTTCATAACTGTATGATATTGTCTTCCATAACTTATTATAGAAGTGCAGGTTTAAATTTGACACAGTTGAAAGTTTAAAACATATTCTGAACACTTTTTCGGTGTTCTTGGGACACAGAGAAAAACAACGCAGGTTTTAACACTAAGTTCCAAAGAGAACATCATTCCCTCCATATCCCAGTTGCAGCCAAAGACGGAAAAAAACAATGTTTAAAGTAAGTGTTCCAACCTTAACTCCCACAGCTCTCATATTCATGGTCTTTACATCAAACAAACTCCAATCTTGAGCTCAGCTTTTTCCTTCCCTTGCCCACTCCTTCTGTGTTGTTTATAAGACAGAAAAGTTTGAAGTAAACCAAAGGCATCAGGAAACTTGGACCCAAAGGAGAGGCAGTTACCTATCCAAGATGATTTCAATATACTTCCCATCAAACACAAAGGATGTTCTTACAATATCCGCCACAATTCTTTAAAACCTCCAGAGACGGGAGTCCGACTACATCTGGGTGTGGGGGGCAGGAAACTCATTGTACATTAAGCATACAGTTTCAAGTCCCAAGAATTTCTTCCTGTATTAAACTTTACATTCTACTCTTTGAAATATACAGATGTCTAATTTCCTTTATACGCTTTCTTTTCAAAATGCACTTCAATTCCCTTCATCTGAACATGTCCTTCTTTGAATTCCACATATCTGTCCCATAGATCCTTCCTTAGAGAATATGAATTTCGGGCATGGAAGCGTCTCCAATCGCTCCTAAATAATGTCTAGAGCTTGTTCAAATCCATCTTAAAGTAAAAATACCAGAAAGAAGCAAAACTTTTGTCACACTGAAGTCTAACAGCAAAACTTTTTAGGTGGGTGTTTTTGTTTTTAAGAATGCTGTCTGCGTGTGCATTAGCTCACCTCCACCTTGGGAAGGGAAGATTTGGTGCCAGCAGCAATATTGTTAGTTCATCTGCATCTCTGTTGGGGACAGGAGGAGCAGGTAATTAATTGTTTCTCTTCTGCACCAGGCAGTCGGCTTTCTTTAGAAAAGTTGAGCATCCCTCATCCAGTCCTGGTTTCTGCAATTAAAGCTATCCACAGCCAGGAGTTTGATTAATAGCTGAGAAGTTTCTCCTTTGCTGACAAATGAGAAAAAAGAGAAATCAGATAGGGAGAAGCTGAATGCATTTGCTTAGCACAGGGCCTGGCTAATGTTCTTCCAAAGAAAAAACTGCAGTAACTTCCCAGGGACTCAGAAGTGTATATGTGTGTGTGTGGGGGGGGGGGGGGGGGGATAGGAAATCCCTTAAAAGTTTGCAAAG
>JAOXYA010100337.1:0-10878 GCA_028565675.1 Sorex palustris | reverse complement strand
CTTGACACAACTTTCCTAAAAAGCAATTTTATTGCACAAATAATCATTATTCTCTTCTTCTTTATCAGGGGAGCAGTGTGATGGGAGTAACCCAGTAAACCTAAGCTCCCTGTGGCAAGGCAGAAAGGACAAACCAATGTTATCCTACAGTCAGCAGAGCAGTCACATTTGCCTTGTAGGTGAGAACTTGTGGAGCTTGTGGAGAACTGCTGTAAGTATGGTGGCAGTTGAGTTCTGGAGGTTTTTGGCTGCTGGGATCAGGTCCCTTGGGACAGGGAGGGCTCTCACTTGGCCCCCTCTGGGTTGCCCCACAACCTGAAATTTGTATACAAAGAAAACCGTAAGTCAGTCACTTGATCACTTGACATTCTGTTACTCATCAATTTGCTGGAGCGGGCACCAGTAATGTCTCCATTTGTCCCTGTTGCGTGCTAGTGTAGCCCAATGGCATCTGCTCGTTCTAGGAACACGAAGAGCCTCAAACCAACCATTCCGCGTCTTGACAAAGAAGTCTGAGCATCTCATAGGTGGGCGGCCACTGGATCATTTGACATCCTGTGGAATCCAGTTGGTAATGGCTCTAGTCTAGTGGTCATCTACAAATCGCATTACATGTCCATCCCATCTGATTTTTGACACCTTGGCAAATGAGACAGCGTGCCTGATTCTTGATCGTCGATGGAGGTCGGAACTCCGGATTCTTTCTCTCATTTGAGTCAAGCGAGATACTCCAAGCATAGCTCTTTCGATTCCTCTTTGGGAGAACTGAATAATGTTCTCATCCTGTTTTTATAGGGCATTATTTAATAAAAATAGAAGAGGTTACCAGGAAATAAACATCCCATCTTCATTAAGTAGCTGAACCAACATAGTCAAAATAATACTTCTACCAAGGAATTATATGGACTCAACAAAATTCACATTAAAGTTATAAATGTACTATTCTAGGACCTGGAACAAAACTCTATTAACTGCTAAAACAGTTCTAAGGAACAAAAGACTATGGGAGGTATTGACTTCATACTTTTATTTCTCAAAAGTCTCAATGACTTCTTTTGATTCCTGCCAGGTTTAAGATAAAAGCAATAAGCAATGTTAATATTATTAGATCTTTGTATTTTAATCTATTTGACTATTTTAATTTTATTATTTTATTGCCAATATCTGATAGCTCTACCACCTTCAGTTTTGCAAATGATTTTTTTAAACAGGAAATGGTTAATTTGATATTGTGAGCTAATGTCATTCAGAAGCATATTTTTGAAGATCTTGAAGGTTGTACTCTCAGAAATAATTTGCTTTTGTCCTCTTCTAGGAGCCAGGAAAAATTTTTTGGTATATACCTCAACTTTGGGCTGAAAAATATAATGACATTATAACTTGAAGCTTCCATATACATGCTAAGACAAGCTCTGAACACTAGTCTCAAGGAAGCCTTTTCCTCATTAAGCACCTATATCCTGGGCAAAGACAGAAAAGTATCTTTGACAACCTTTCCTTCTTTATCTCTCAACTAATGTTATTTTTCAGTGGTTAGTGAACTGTGTCTCACTGACTAAATTATGCTCAACACCACTTTGTGCATTCCCTACGATCTAAGAATATTTTCAGTTTTACATGGCTTTTTATAAAAAAGGTGTAGATTAATACTTTATTATATGAAAAGTCTATAACATTTATACTTCATCATTTATAATTAAGGTTTTACTTAATATAACTATAGCCATTACTTATGACTGTCAAAGTCTGAATATCTGCCTGAGATCATATGGCTTACAGAGCACACATATTTGCTATGTGTTCCCTCTTGGGGAAGTCTTGTGTTACAGCCTCTTAAAGACCTTTTCTTTTATAAATATTCTGAGCTTTAACTTCCTGATCAAATCAAGCTCATTGTATTCCTTACCATTATTTCCTCTTCCCTACTAAATTTCCTACCAAGGAACTTTAGAATATTACTCTGGGAACTATTTGCTTGTTCTTCTTTAGGCCACAGGAAAGTTTCCCTACTTTCTTTAATGTTCAGCTATGTAGTTAAGATGACCTTTAATCTATTTATCATGCAGTTCTGGGACAAGTTTAATGGGTATGGTAGATTAACTGCTTATCGGACTGCCAGAATTCTGTACAATTGTGTGATAATTTTTCCCTCTTGGGAATATATATGGAATTTCTCGTGGGATATTGCAACAGAAACGGTACAGGGAAAAAGTGGGCTGAGATTAGAGATGGAGTGAGCAAGAGACTACCATTATGGTATGGGAAATTCCCTTTTCTCTTCTGAGTCTTAATATGATCATTATTCAAAGAAAAAATGATTATAATTTTTTATCTACCTCATGCTTTAAAATTTTTGTTTTGATGTAGTGTTATTTTGTGTGTATCACTCTACTATGTTGTGACTGAAGACAGAACACTATACCAAGTAATGGAAAGACTTGCCAAACAAGGTGCTTGGTGCATGCTTGTTCCCTCAGTGAAGCAGTTATTCCATTTAGTAGAAAGGACAGATGAGAAGGAATGTTAATTGCAGGCACTATGTCCTGGATTAGGTGTATAAAAGAACTAAAGAGACCTTTCTAAGGGCTATGCTATGAAGAACTAAACCATGACAAGGATATATCCAAATAGAAAGGTAAGGCAGAGTTCTATACAGAAGTGTAGTAGATAAACGTTCCAGGCCAAGGGAGAGTTTGCAGGACCTGAGACTATGCATTAATGATTCAATTAATGAGCACAGCTTAAGTTCAATATCTGGAAACCACATTCTTGGTAGGACATACTTATCAGATGGTAGACTCTTAAGTGTGCCTCACCTTGTCCTGAGCAAGAAAGACAAGAATCTTTAAGGGGACACAATAGGAAAATGCTGAGACTTCCACTGTATACCAGATTTTCAAGCTGAAATGGTTTCAGGTATTAGGAATCAAGTGGGTGCTAAAATAGGGTAATATAACTGCAGACTCAAATAGGGAAGTGTCCAGAAAGATTTCCATAGGCATAATTCCTTTTTGGATGGTGAGTTTTAATAAGTATGACAATGTACCTTCAAGGAGAAGACACTTATTCCTATTCCTTGGACAACTGAAGACTTGTCTTAGAACCAATTACCACAGTATGTTTAAGTAATAATTTCTTTTCTACTTCACTTATGTTCATTTGTTTCTTAGGGTCCTTCTGGAGCAACAGGAGACAAAGGGCCCCCGGTAAAGTATGATTTTAAGAAATGGTTGGGCTAATATGGAAAACATTGACCTTTTTTTGTTGAGATGAGGAAGATTTGGTCCATACCTGGAAATGCCCAGACCTTACTTTGGGCTCTGTGCTCAGGGGAGACTACTGCTAGGATTCAGGGAACCATAATGGGTGCCAGGGATTGAACCCACACATAAAACAAGTGCCCTACCAACTACTACCCGACCAGATCCAGGACATTGGTCTTTTACTCAAAGATATTTTAAATTTTAGGACAATAAAATATATAAATTCTGAAAATCCCCACATTTAACTGTGCAGACTACTATTGCAAGATATAAACATTGACGAAATATTGAGGGACTAGGAATGAGGTGGTATCTGTATCTGGTCTAATTTTGCCTTGTAGGCAAATGAACCAGATTGATTTTTGGATATCTCTGCATCACAGAAAAGTAGTCATAATTTTATGAATTTAATTATAATTCCATAAGAACTAATTCCATAAGAACTAACTACTTTAGAGCAGTAGTTTTAACATGTAGATAATGTAACTGAAATCCAAATGGAGGAATTAGTGTGAAAGATTAGTATATGAATCCTGGCTTTGCAACCCCAAATTATAGCCATATAACAATGAGCAAACGAAATATATTTCTTTATCCTCCTGAGGGAGAGTTTTTTTATTTGGAATAAGGTTGTTGGATAGCCAAGGAAGTAAACTGGACTAAATGTGTGTTAAAACAACAAGAAAGATCCAAGTAAACATTTGCCACGCCTTAGAAGCAGCAGCAACTTAGTAAAAGCATATTTATGAATTTACTAGAAAGAAAAGAGTGTTTATATAAAACTCACCCATTTAAAAAGGAGTTACATATTATCATCTATAAGATTGCACCTTATATCATGTTACATACTTAATTTTGCCCTCTTAAATGACTTGTGATTTAAAGAGAATCATGATTTTCATACAAACTCTTAAGGATGAGAAAACTGAGGGCTTAGAGCAGTAGTTGATCAGTGTGAAACTTTAGAGCAGTAGTTTTAACATGTAGATAATGTAACTGAAATCCAAATGGAGGAATTAGTGTGAAAGATTGGTATATAAAGACCCAAAAAGAGGGAAAAGGAAGTTAGCTTCTGAGATGGCATCCCAGTCTCTGTCAGTGAAAGGGTTAATATTACACTTATCTATTTAAGTTCCTACAGGAAGCAAGAGTATCATGAGTCAATTCCTGATATTATACAGACATTTTCAACAGAATGAGAATTATATATATACATATATGCATGTGTGCATATATATATGTGTATGCTTCTCTATATACATCTATAGCATCTGCTGTTGAGCTCTGTGCTGAGCTCTCTGGTTTTACACAAGTCAACTTATTCAGTTAATCAGCAACCTGTGGGTCTATCAGGAAAATGCAAGAAATAGGCATTCCTTGCATGAGTATTTGCACCAGTCTTGCCTCACTGAAGGAACTGTTTCATCCCACTCAAGAAAGGGGCTTACTGTGGGGTCTGGGAAATAAGATTCATGGTTACAGTTTTCCAGAGTGTTCTCTGTGTGTACTTAACACATCCACCTCCACAAGCATAATGAAATGAGTCAGTTCTGAGTAGAGTGCTCTTTGGCACACATATCATTCCTCTTAACAACAAGCTATTTGTATGATGTGTGCCAAGTAAAGGGGATTTTTCTTTGCTTAAGCTATTTTATCTTCTTTTTCACCAGGGATCTCGAGGTTTACCTGGATTCCCTGGCCCTCAGGGACCAGCCGGACAGGATGTAAGTAAGGATAAGTGGTGTAAACTCAATCAAGGATCTTAAGTCTCACATGGAAACCTAGTCCTCCAGACTTCCATGACTATGTGGTCAGACTGAAAGCTCAGGGCAGGACATTTCAGAAAACCTAAGAACAGTTTTGTTTCATTCATTCTTTCCCTTAACTACCCATGAACACTTAAAAATGTTTCCAGTGCTGGAGCAATAGCACAGTGGGTAGGGCATTTGCCTTGCATGCGGTCAACCCAGGTTCGATTCCCAGCATCCCATATGGTCCCCTGAGAACCGCCAGGGGTAATTCCTGAGTGCAGTGCCAGAAGTAACCCCTGTGCATCACTAGGAGTGACCCAAAAAGCCAAAAAATAAAATAAATAAAATACAAAAATAAAAATCTTTCCACCCATAAACATTTAAAATGTTTCATCTTAATTTATTTTGGTCTGTATTTTTATATCATCTAGTGTTAATCCTCATGCATTTGTTATCATATTTTCTGACAAACTCATAGGAAGTCTCATACTTGGAAAGACTTGGTGTTATACTTTCCCTGTATTGTTATAATATTTTTTAGAAGTTTTACATAGCTGGCTCCTCAGTTATGCTCAAGTAAGATACCAGCTTCTGTATAGAATTTTTTCTGGCCCATCTATGGAATGATTTTCTTTCTCTATTAAAGGAAATTTCAGGCTTACCTGATATCATCTCTTTATTTATATATTTATTTTTTTATTTCTTTATATTTTTGTTTTTGGGTCACATCTGGAGATTCACAGGGGTTACTCCTGGCTTTACACTCAGAAATTACTCCTGGCAGTGCTTGGGGGACCATATGGGATGCTGGGAATAGAACCTAGGTTGGCTTCATGCAAGGCAAATACTCTACCCGCTGTACTATCACTCCAGCCCCACTGATATTATCCTTTATCTACATTGTCAGACATTTGATAAAAGCTTTTTGAGTCTCAAGAAGATGTGGACTTTGTTTTTATGCCTTGCAGTGGTTCAGAAACAGAATATTTACTCATTGGTCCAATGCTTAGATGTCAATGAAGTGTTTTTATGAAGCAAAGATGCCAAACACTATTAAACAGTATTATATTCATTGTACGTAGTTTTATATCTTTATATCTACTGTAATAGTTTCTATCTATTATAAGAAGAAATAATAATTTACCTGCCCCTTTAATTAATTTCTTTTTATTAACACTTTTTTGGACACTAAGGTTTACACACTGTTATTAGGAAGGTTTCACACATGAAATATTCCCCTGCCCCCTTCACCCAGGTGTTCACCTTTCTCCATTACTGTCTCAGTGTCCCTCATTCTCCACCCCCTATGGTAAGCTTTTTACCAAGGACACATTCTCAGTTTTGGTTACCCTTGGGAATTTATTATCCCTTAATCTGTTCCTGTAAATCATGCATATGAGAGAGATTCTTCTTCTTCCCCTCCTTGAGTTCTGTTTCACAGAATAGACTTACCCTCTAATTCCTGTCTGTGTATTCTTAATGTGTCTTCTGTCAACATTATTTTCTCATTGATACTCTATAGAAGAGGTTTACTAGTCCACTTATATTTACAAAACCAGTGTTTTGAAAAGAAGGGTGAAATAATGGGTTTGATTGTATATATCTATGTGAGTGTGTGTGTGTGTGTGTGTGTGTGTGTGTGGTGCACATGCATACTCTGCATGAGTTATTTTTGTTATGTTTAAATGTCATCTATAAGAAGAAGATACAAATTGTTGTAAATACTTGCCATCATTCAATTTTGTGGGGGAGTTTTGGCTGTTCAGCTGAGATTAAGAACTTGTTAGTTTTATTATTACTATTATTATTATTATTATTATTTTTCCCTCTTCTGAGATTCATTTGTGAGACTCTGGATTATGGCCTGTTAATGAGTTTATTTGGTTCCAGAGGCAATTCTTGGGCATGACTCCTGGAAGAGGAGGGAGGTGGCCCATCCCCGACTCCATGAGATCCTGGAGATTTCAGTCACAGAACTTGCATATCTGAGTTTTTTATTCATGGATAAGGCTGATCTGAGCCTGAGGAGATCAGCTGTGAGCATTGTGGCGATTGGGTTCTGGAAATTTTCAGCTCTGGAGCTCTGTTAGGGCGAGTGGTGGGACTCCCCCTCCCCCTCCAGGGTGCCCTGTATATGAGAAAAAATAATTAATTTTTATTGGTACAAATCTTCAATATTTTTTTACCAAATTATACTTGACATAGATATTGAGGCTGGTGAAAAATGTAGGTAGAGAAGATAAAAGATTGTATGCTTAGCACAATTACTGTTTTGTTTTCTTCTTCCATCAGGGTGTACCAGGAAATCCAGGAGAAAGAGGGCTTCCTGGAAAACCAGTATGTCATCTAACTTGTCTGGATGAATGTCAACTATCAGGGACTCAGGAAGAATAAAATGCAATTCATTTGATTCAAGAAACTTCAAACAAGTATATTTATAAAGCTATGGAAGGGGAAGTGAGCTGAAAGACAGTCATGCCCAGAAATAAACCACAGCATGACGCCAATAACAAACATAACTATGCCCATTTTCATATTAAGAAAGAGGAATTCAGGGTAGGGACCATCCAATAGGAACTGTAGGTATAGGTTTAACACCAGTGCCAGAAATCAGGAATAAATTAGGTGGAACAGTCATCACTTTCTCTACTATCTCTCACTAGCTAAAATGCCAGCCCAACAGGGAAGCATCCCCATGATACATTCCTGCAATACTGACTTCTGGGGCAGGTGAAAGCCAGAGAAAGAGAAAATAGACATGAGACTGACCACATTTTTGCAAATTTTTAACTGGATTTCTTGCTGCACCTTTTCCAGTTAGGGCTATATCTGAACTGCTAGTTCTCTTGTTTCTATTGTCGTAAAAACTCCCTTTTCTCTCAGAGTGAGAACAGTGGAAGCTGTCAAAAGCTGAGTGCACTTGTACAATCCCGAGTATGTCATCCTCTCTAGATCAAGTTCCTGCTGGTTTTACTTGTGTGCAGTACACTCATCTTCTGGGGAGTCATATGACTTTGTTACTACTGACAAAAGATATAACAATAATCAGAATAACCATGGTGGGCCCTTCAAGGGGTTCCCATGTGACTAGTCTTAGTCACTTAGTCTCTTATCCTCTCCAGAGATCAACCTAACATTATCCAAGAGCTATTTTAAATAAGCTTTCTGACATGACCAGGATCCTAGGCAAAAACAAAAATGTACATGTCAGAACATTACAAGAGCTTAAATGGTATCCCTTGAGAGCTGGTTAGGATAGACTTTTCTTTAGAATTGATGAGTTTAGACAAGTCAGGCCTATGGTTATCCCTTCACTTTATGGTCATCATTTCTCAGTGGGTAGAGAGTGGAACCGGAAGTGAAGTACAGGGTTGCACATATAGAAATTTACACCACCCCATCCCTATCTGAAAATGGTTTCTAGAGGTTTCTAGAGAAACTTTAAGAAAGAAAGTCTCTCTAGAAACTTCTTAAAGAGATTCTTTTGCCAGTCACTGACTGAGAGAGTACTCTTGGTGGTTGGGGGTTGGAGGGAAGTGGGGGAACTTACAAGGAGTAGGAAACATTAAAGCAGAAAAAATATCAAATGACTCCTGTAATGTAAATGGTCACAGATGCTTTTAGGGCTGGAGCGATAGCACAGCGGGTAGGGCATTTGCTTTGCACATGGCCAACCAGGGTTCGGTTCCCTGCATTCCATATGGTCCCTCAAACACTGCCAGGAGTAATTCCTGAGTGCATGAGTCAAGAGTAATCCCTCATCATCACCCGTGTGACCAAAAAAGAGCCAAAAAAAAGGTGCTGTTCTGTTTTGTTCTGTTTCTAGTAAATGAGGTTCTCTTTTTCATTTTAGTTCCAAATGAGCAATTGGCAGTACAACTTCCTCAACTTCCTGCCATTCTAAGTGGGTTTTCCTTTCAGGAGTAATTAAGGAGATTCAGACATCTACATAGGTCACAGATTGAATCTTTTATACCTAAACCTCTCCCCCTCTGTTTTTTATCTGAACCCATCAGACCTAACAGTGATCCACCATAAATGACTTATTCATCATATATGCTGGTAATATTTGTCAACCTGCAAAAAATTTCAACCCCTAGGGAATGTTCCTGTGTAACTTCTTGAGACCTATATTGGAAGGTCTACAGAATTGGTCAGAACAAGACATTAGTTGAATTATTTATAAGTTCATGGCATGCCTGGATTAAATTCTCTCTAAAGAACTCAACTGACAATGCTAAAATGCCTCCAAAGAAAACAATGCCAACAGCACAAAAATGCACAGTTTTTAAAAAAATGTTCATTCTCCTCCACTATTAACTTCCCAGGGGAAAAAGAGAAAACTTTAAAAAAATAGTTTTTCCCTTTTTAAGTTTGAATAAGTTCTTATGTGAAGGTTGGCCCTCCAGCAGGGGCTCTCTCAGATAACTCAGTTGCTGTTTCTTTAGCAAGAAAAAAGACTTCATTTAGGACTAGAAGTTTCCTTGGCTCCCCCAGTTCTTCAGTTTCATGCCAGTCTCTTTTCTGTCTTTCAATTATAATAGCCCAGAAGGTTAGATAATAAGAAGCAAAACAAATATATCTCAGCTCCTACAAGGGGTATCCTAAGCAAATTAATAATATGCCCCTAGTATATGTCTTTTACAGCCACAGAAATTCAAGAAAATTGGGGGGAAAATGGGAACAGCAAAAAAAAAAGTGTTTTTGTCTTCCCGAGATGCTAGATTGCACTTATAAACTCAGACTGAGCTGTAATAAATAAACCACCATATGTTCACTTGTGCCTACATACTTTTCATATTCTAGAGAGAAAAAAAATCTATCACCTTCCCTCTGAGCAGTGGACTCACTAGTGGTCCTTTCTTATTGCAAAATATAGATGTTTTCATAGGAATATTCTAATCTCCAACTCTTAAGAAAATTTTATTGCCTACTTTTAGTCTTCTCTTTTGATTGTAGCCTTGTTTCTTACACATCCGTGTGGACACACCCCTTTGCTAAACTTAGATTCTGCAACGGTTGTATCATAATATGCCACACTCCAACTTACAGTGGGTTTGAATATAGATTGGGTAACCTGAAGATACTAATTTATTTTCAAATGAATATTTTTCTAAACGCTATTTCACCTTGTAAACCAAAAATCGTTTCAAATGGTCATATAGTGTTGTAATAGCTTAGTCCCCAAGGGATCTTAACTGTATACTTCCTTAGCTTTCCACAGTACTTATATGAAATCTCAGTTTCTATGACAGTGGGGAAAGAGAATATAGAGAAGAGGAGAAGAGGTGAGAGATAGAGACTGGGGACAAGGTGAGTCCATTTTCCACTAGCCCTGACTAGGATTTGACACCTTCTCCAGTCACTGATACAGACGGGACTGTTTGAGTTCTTACATAAGACAGTTAGAAGTTATAGATTACATAGAAGAGAACTTGAATTGTCTGATAGGGAATGGGATTTACAGTGTGTGTATATGTACATTTATTATGTATGTTGTGTCCATGTACAGATTTATTTATTTTTACTTTGACAGGGCATCTCTCCACTACTGTCTCCAGAGGACATAAATCTTTTGGTTAAGGTAACGGCATGAATAGATTTGCATGCATTCTGAAAATGGTGTAAGGGGATTGGAGATTACACTAGTTTTCCTTAGAACAATTATATACTAGTGTTACAATACTATGGTGAGAACCAATGATAATATTGGTGTTACCATGTGCCAACTGGAGCTGGAGCGATAGCACAGCGGGTAGGGCGTTCGCCTTACAAGCGGCCAACATAGCCGACCCGAGTTTGATTCTCCGCCCCTCTCGGAGAGCCCGGCAAGCTACCGAGAGTATCTCGCCCGCACGGCAGAG
>JAOXYA010100233.1:0-10880 GCA_028565675.1 Sorex palustris | reverse complement strand
GTAACAACAAAATCTCCAATGGAGACGTTACTGGGCCCGCTCGAGCAAATCGATGAACAACGGGAGGACCTTTACCTTTTTTACCTTTACCACCTCCCCCAAGCCTGCCTCTGTGGCAGACACTTTTCTTCTCTCTTTTTCTCTCTGTCTCTCTCTGTCTCTCTCTCTCTCTCTGTCTCTGTCTCGCCCTTACTTTCCTTTTAAACGCTGTGGTTTGCAAGGTTTGCAATACTGTTACTGAAAGGGTATAGTGCAGATCATATGACCTCCCTTCAGCCTCAGTTCTTGTCCAGTGGGATCATTTGCATCTATCACTGTGGTCCCCCCTGTGTCCTAGCTGTCCTCCTCCTCTGCCTTGGTGGCATGCTTCCTTCCATGGACCAGTCCCTCTGGCCCTTGTTTCTACTGTATTATTTTCAAACATATACTCAACTAATGTTTTTAAAAGAGAAAACTTTTCATGAGGCATCAGTGGTGGCGTGGCCGAGTTGATCCTCATACCGGATGTTTGAGACTTAGATGTGATGTTTGGGGACAGAAAAGGACATTCTGCAGGCCTCGTAACCCATCTGCCCTTGATGGTGGGAGGCGTGGCCCAGATGTGTGTGTGTGTGGGGGGGGAGAAGACAGGTGTGACATGTACTGCATTCATGTCACAGCCCTCCAACCCGGGACGTGCCTGCTGCAGCCTGCCCGAGGCCACCAGCTGCCTTTCAAAGGCCTCGTCCTGCCTTTGTTCCTCTGTTCCTCCAAGCTGCAGTGTGGTACCGTCTGCTGCCAGCCTGCTCTCAGGCTCCGTGGCCTTTCATCAGAGCTGCATCCCAGGGACCCTCCTTTGCTACCCTGCCAGGCTTCCCCCCCCCCCAGGCTTCCCGGGCCCCTCCTGGCTTTGTAGTGAGCGTGGCTGGCCCCGGCCTGGGCTCTGGTCAGCACACATCAAAGGCAGCCGTGTGGGAAACCGCGTTGCAAGGCAGGTGGCTTTCTGGGGGTGAGTCACTCACACACACCCCAGACATTCAGAATGCTTCCCCCGACCCACCCCCGGCAGAAGCCTACCCCTAGACCAGCTGGAGGCGAGTGTGGGGTCGGAAAACACAAGCCCACTTTGGGGAACTGGAGAAAACCCCTGGGCAGGGGCCTGGCCTTGATTCTGGCTTCTGGCTCTCTCTCTGAGCCCCCTGTCTGCAGCCCCCTTTGGGGGTTCACGTGCAGCCAGGTTTCCTGTAGGTGGGTCATCTTTGGACCTTCTGTTCCGATAGCGCCCGCCCATCCCCACGGTGGTCTCTGGGGTGTGCTGGACTGCTGGAGGCTCACGGGGTGGTCCCCAATGTGGAGCATCTCCAGAGCGCCCCCATGGCTACCTGCCTGGCCTGGAAAAGGTGTCCAGTCCCGCCAAGGCCGGAAGTGACCTCTCATCTTCACGGGATCAAGGTCTCCTATGGACAGCCACTGTTCAAGACGCCTCTTTGTGCCTTTATCAACCACTGAGCGGGAAAAGCATCTTCCCGTTGGGGAGCTTGTTGTCAGGTGCGGGAGGGTCGGGTCTGGGGTCACTTCGAGAACATTCATGTACTGCATCCCACCGCTGGGGAGCTGTCCAGCCTTGGGATGGCTGGGGAGCTCAGGTGTCAGTGCCTGTGTGTGTGCAACAGTTGACCTGTTCCTGCATAGTCTTTGTCCTCTGCCCTTTGTCCCCAGCCGGCTGGGGAGAGGCTGAGCCCTCCCCATACCCCGAACACCCTGAACCCCAACCCATCCAGGCTATGATGCGACATGCCAAGTCACCTGCTCTGAGCACCTGGTCAGTGAGGGCAGAGCCGGGATTCAGCCTGGGCCAGTGGTTCAGAGGAACCACTATTTCCCCCTTCAGCACCCCACCTTCTGGAATAATCTCCACCACGTGGAGCTGTCCAAGCCCGGGCGAGGCTCGGGCTTCCTTGCCCAACCTCATGCTCCCTCGCTGAGGACCATCCAGAAGATGCAGCCCCCCTGCTAGGATTCCCAGTGGGGCCGGGGAGCTGGACTGCCTCTCACGCCTTTGGGCCAGGCTGTGTGTTCGTACGCATGCGTGTGGCTGCGATTGTGTTCGTGAGCGCGCTCCACTCTCCAGATCACTGTTCCTCCTCCGGGTTTTCTCATTGGGATGTGATTTTATTTTTTTATTATTTTGCTTTTTTGTCTGCATTTGAGGTCAAAGCCTGCTTTGGGGTCAGCTTATTGGGGCCCTGCTGTTGGTTCCTGCCTCCATATGGAGAGCTGTGGGTCAAGAGCCCAGGAAGCTTTCTGGAACTATCTTCTTCTCTTTTTTTTGCTTTTATTTTGTGTGGGGGTCACACCCAGCGATGCTCAGGGGTTACTCCTGGCTCTGCACTCAGGAGTTACTCCTGGCAGTGCTCAGGGGACCATTTGTTTTGTTTTGTTTTGCCTTTTCGGGGGGGCTCACACCTGGCGATACACAGGGGTTACTTCTGGCTCTGCACTCAGGAATCAACCCTGGCAGTGCTCAGGGGACCATATGGGATGCTGGGAATCGAACCTGGGTTGGCCACGTGCAAGGCAAATGCCGTACCCGCTGTGCTATTGCTCCAGTCCCAACAACTAGAAAATTTGGAATTGTGCCTCATGTGGTATTTTTGTCGGATGGTTCTGAACAAGACAGCAACAAGCATGCCTAGCTGTGGAGTCCCCTCGACTCCGTTCACACAATCTCGTGTGGGGGCCTACACGGTCTGGGTCAGAATGCAGGGGGTGCCACTACATATGAGTGATGTGCTATTGGCCTCTGAGCTTACACTGCCCTGTCTGGAAAGTGAGAATTGGACCGGCAGTTACTTCAGAGAGCAGTTGGAAGGCTCCCGTGAAGTAATGCAAGAGAAAGTGCTGGCTCATTTGAAGAGCTCCGGAATTTGGTTGTTCATTGGTGATTGTACTGACTTGGGAAGCAGAAAGGGGGGAATGCGGAATAAACATAAAGGCAGTTGGGCCACATGGGGAAGCAGAAATACTGAGCTAGTGCGGCGGGTGCGGGGCTGGGGTGGGGCTGGAATAGTCGCTGTTAGGACTCAGATGGGTGGGAGCCTGGCCAGGGGGCTGGGTCTGGGGCAGAGGCTGGTGGGGGCCACAGAGATGGTTATCCTAGAGAACTGCAGGATGGAAGGACCCGGGTTGAAAGAGGCTGGCAGCTGGGGATAGCACCAACTAGGGAGGGTGCTTGAGAAAGCCAAAGAGGAATTTTGAGGAGGGGTAGTGATAGGACTGGATTTGGTGGCCATTCTAGCTCCTTCAAAGAGCGGACAGTGGAGAATGGGTTTGGTGGTCACTCTAGGTCCTTTGACAAGGGTACGGTGGAGAACGGGTAATGTCACCTTAAGACCCGGAGAGAGAGAGAGAAGATCCCTTTCCAAAGACTGTAGGTGTGTGTGTGTGTGTGTGTTTCTGTGTGTGTCTCTCTGTATTTAATAGTCCATGTGTAACCTGCCGTTCCTTCCCTTGGGTGTGTGTGTGTGCTTGTGTGTGTGTGTGTATGTGTGTCTCTGTGTGTGTGTGTGTCTCTGTGTGTCTCTTTGTATTTAAAAGTTCATGTGTAACCTGCCATTCCTTCTCTTGGGTGTGTGTGTGTGTGCTTGTGTGTGTTTGTCTGTGTATGTGTGTCTCTGTGTGTGTATGTGTCTGTGTGTGTCTCTTTGTATTTAATAGGCCATGTGTAACATGATCCCACACCTGCCATTCCTTCCAGTCTTATCCGTCCATCTGCTCCGGAGCCTTGGAATGAAGTGTGCCTCCATGTTGCTTCAGGGTGAATGGGGAGGGGAGAATAAAGAAAAGTTGCTTCAGTGGTGGGAGGGGGGTAGTGGGGGAGATTGCACCAGATTGTGGGGGAAGCCGGTACAGGCCTGTTCTTTGGAGAGCTAATATAGTTTTGTTTGTTTGTTTGTTTTGTTTGGGGGCCACGCTGGGCAGTGCTCAGGGCCTACTCCCGGCTCTGAGATTAAGGGTCACTACTTCTAGCGGCGCTTGGGAACCTTATGTGACGTTAGAGATTGAATCCAGGCCTTCGCGTGCAAGGCCAGTGCCCAACCCTTGCTCCCTGGTACTCTCTTCTGCCTCCTCCTGCACATCCTCCCCCCACCCCCCACCCCCTACTGTTCCCCTCACTTCCTTCCAGGCCCAGGAGAGGAGGATTTTAGCATTAAAAGAAGCTCCATAGTAAGTTTGAATTCAGAGTTTAACACCTTTTAAAAAGGATTTAAATCAGAATAATAATGCACATATTTAAAATCAAATAGAAAAGACTCTTTACGGAAAAATCTCGGCTCCTCTGGCTACTTCTGTCTGGCTTTACTTTCCCTCCTTCCGGGCAGGGGGAAGGGGACCCGGAGCTCTGAAGAGCAGGCTCCACTCCTAGCTATCAGGGACCTAGAGCTTTATTTCTGAACCCTCCACAGTGCCCTGTCTGACTTGGGCTCTAAGCCAGAGACCCCAGCAGGCCTTGTCCCCAACTCTAAATTTCAGGCATCTACCCCTGCGCGTGGGCCGGTGAGCCCATTCCTGTTTTCACCCGTTAATGAAGGCTTTTGTGCCTCATGTGCAGGGTTAATTCTAGAGGGAAACCTGTCTGAACAGGGGTTTCTTGCAATTCCGTGCCTTTGCACATCCCGGCGGGTGGTAGATGGTTGCTCACTGTCTGTTCTCTGCTTGCTCCTTTCCAAGCACTTGAATTGCTTTGAGGTCTCTTCGCTCCTTTCAACCGTGCCTAACTCCTGCTACCAACAGGCCTTGTTTCTCATAGCATTCTTTTGGGGATCCCCAGTGCCCTGCTCCCCAGCATTCTGGACGCAGTAATTCCACCTTGGCACTTGGTTTCTGAGGGCTTCCCTTGCCTGCTACTTTGGGATCTTCTTTTTCCCCCCTCTTATGATGGGGGGAACCCCCTAAGCTCTGCTGAAGAAGCTCACAGGGTCCTCTTGGCAGTTCTCTACCAACAGGGGTGGGGCAGGGTGGTTCAATTGAGGGACCAAGTTGTGGTGCTACCCTGGTCCTGTGGTCCCTGGAATGTTGGCGGTGGTGGTGGGGTCATTCCTTATAATTCTGTGGGGTGTGTGTGTGTTGAGGGTGCGGGGATGCCAGGGTTGCACCATAGCAGTGCTTGGGGGTCCACGTGGTATAGGAGATTGCATGCACCTTAAGCTCTGCTGCACGCTTTCTCTAAAATTTTAAGAGCTTGAACACTTTTACTGAACCCCCCAATTTTGTTCTCTTGTTCATTTCCTTTATTTTGCAGGTTCATGCAAATTGTCAGTAGGATTGTCCGAAAAGGAAGACAAGTTCTTTTCTTCTCTTGATTTCCGATGATACCTGTTGTTCATTTTCTCCCAGGAAGTGGGGACATGGAGCACTGTCTTCTGCCAGTCACACCGAATGTGATGATTTTTATCCTTTTCTTTTTTGGTTGAAAAAACTGGGGAGAATCAAACTTACACAGAAGACGTAATTAATGAATGAGTGTTAATTAAATTCACCGTCTTCCTTTAAAATGTGAGATCATCTAATTCCAAGAATTTGATTGGATTTCCCTCTAAATGAAATAGTGTTACCACATTTTGTTCAAAGGAGGCTTTGAAGTACCATTTCTATTAGCAGCAGCATCTTACCTTATCGCAGTGACAATTTGAATTTTTCGTTTCCCAATTTTATCCATGATACTGAATACTAAGAATATGGTTTGCATTTTTCTTGTAACTAGTCCTGAGATATGTGTGTGTTGTGCGTAGGAGCACATATGTGAGAACAAACCTATTTATAGCTTACCAGTGTTTTAGGATAGATTTCTGGAAGTGGAACTAAGAGGTCAAAGTTTTAGACATTTTAGAGGCTGGAGTGATAGTACAGTGGGTAGGGCATTTGCCTTGCACGCGGCCAATTGGGGTTCAATTCCCAGCGTCCCAAATGGTCTCCGAGCACCGCCAGGGGTGATTCCTGAGTGCAGAGCCAGGAATAACTCCTGAGCATTGCCGAGTGTGACCCCCCCCCAAAAAAAAGCCAAAAAAAAAAAAGTTTTAGGCGCTTTAAGGCTCTTACTGTGTGTAGACATAGATTTGCGTGTGTGTGTGTGTGTGTGTGTGTGTGTGTGTGCATAGAGTTTGGGGGGGCACCAGAGGTGCTGAGGTTTAAACTGGGCCTCCCACGTTCTCAGGGGTTGCACTCCAGCCCTATGAGTTGCTTCCCTGGGGCCCCAGCATTTAAGTTAAGATTTAGCTTTTCTTTTTTGTGGGGCCACACAGGTTTGTGCTCAGGGACTACATCTTGTATCTGGCTCGAGGTTGTTTCTGGTGGTGCTTGAGGGACTATTGATGTCTGGGATTGAACCCTGGGATCTGCATAGAAGCGTATACTCCCATCCTTTGAAACACCCTCTGGCTGCATCTTGGTGGACATTTTAAAGTTATTTTCCCCATTTGTTTTTGTTTTTGTTTTGAGGCTACACCCAGTGGTACTCAGAGCTTACCCCTGTGCTTCGAGAGCACTCCTAGCATATGGGGGCAATATGTGATTCTTGGGATTGAGCGCTTGTTGGCTGCATGCAAGGCCAGGACAATCGCTGCCGCCCCCTCCCATTGGTTTTGTGGGACTGCAGCCTCAAGATAAAAATCAAACATTCCCAACGTGGTGTTGCTTTCTTGTTTGGTGTGCTTTTGCTTTTACCCCTTTTCTTTTTCTATTCTTTTTCTTTTCTTTTCTTTTCTTTTCTTTTCTTTTCTTTTCTTTTCTTTTCTATTCTTTCCTTTGGTGGGAGGTTCATTTTCTTTTTGTTTTTGGGCCACACCTGGTGTGATCAGGGCTTACTTGGGCTCTGCAGTCAGGGATCTCCGCTCTTGGTGTATTCAGGGGGATCATATGGGGTGCTGGGGACCTAACCAGGTATGTTGAGTGCAAGGCAAGTGGCCTACTTGCTTTACTATCACTCCAGCCCCACCTGGGGGTTCTGAGGTTAGAGAGTTCAGGGTTTTCTCATTGATTCTCATTATGATTTTAGGTTTCACTTAAATCCTTTGTTGCTTGGAAAAAGAAGAAGCTCTGTAGGAATGGCATGACAAGAAATTGGGGGTGGGGGGGCGGGGAAGGCCTCCTAAAGATTGCTCAAGGGTGCAGGGGCTACTCCTGGCTGGTTGAGTATTTGTATGTAGTGATACAGTGCTGCTCAGACTCAGGTGCACACCAGTGCTTAGGGACCCACACTGTGTCAGAGACGCAGTTCTGCCCTTGGCCCCACAAACGGGATTTGAGTAGGTCAAGTGGGAAGATTGCTGGGCTGGGCTGGAAGACACACTGCTTGTTGCTGCCCCTCAGAGAATTTGAGAAGATAGGATGAATTTGCCTTGCTTTTTTCATTGATTGAGGTTGACTCCTGAGATATTGGGATTGCTGGAGGGTAAAATGCGTGACTATAAATCTGACTACAAAGGAGGCATCACCATATTCCATTCTTTTGATGCAGTAGCAGAAGTGGAAGGCGTGGATCTTGGATGCAAAACTCAAGAGCCTGGGTTCTGTGTCTGACCCAGGCTGCGTCTCAGACTTTGTGGGGATAGATATTTTCATCTTATGACTTGCAGATCTTCCTGTTATGTGTGTGGCATGTTCTAAAACGAAGAACATAAGAGAAGAGCATTTGCTCTTAATTATTTACCACTTGATCTCTCTCTCTTTTCTTTTTTTTTTTTTTTATAAATTGGTAATACTAACACCCACTCTTAGCAAAAACACCTCCTTTGGTGGTGATGAAAGTTAGAGGAGATGTTTCCTGGGTCCTGGGTGTTCCCAGTAAAGGTTAGTTGTTAGCACTAGTTCATTCCAGCAACTTGTCCGTGGCCCGTTGTTGAGACTAACCAATAGCAGGTTAGCTTCTCAGACTGACGGCCTGTCCTCTTGGGTAGGTCATTGATAGTTTGGACTCTTTTATGAAAGAAGAGACCCACGTCAGCTCGCTGTTTAATTGACACAGAGTTAGGCTCCAGACGGTGAGCAGCTCTTTTGGTATTTCCTTTTTTGTATGAAAGGAAGCTCTTGCACACACTAATACACGTATACACATGCGTAACACATATGTCAAGACTGGATCTGGAAGGACATATGCAGTAAATGCCAGTGGTGGATGCTGCTGAGAAGCCCTTTGGGAGCCTTTGGGGGCAGGAGGGAAATTTCTCGTTGGGAGTTCTCACTATGTTCAGATAATTGTTTTTTAGTCAGTAAGACAATTTCTGAGCCAGCCATAAGGTAGTCAAATTTTTTTGAGCTCTATCTTCCTGGGGCCAGAGACCTAGAAGTGTTCAGAGGTCTGTTTCATGACAATCTATCTGAACCCTCATTTCCTGAATCCCTGAACCCACATCTCCTAAACCCCGGGCCAGAGAAGAGAACTTTTCTCCCATCTCACACAGACTTTCTCGTAGCCTCTGGCCTCTTGCTGGTCTCCTTTTCTGACATCTTGAATCTTTTAGCAGCAGGGGTCTTTGTTGGGGATCCCTGGTTTTGAACAAGACTGGGCCATGTCCTCCTCGACCTCAGGTCTGTCCTGGCTCAGGCACTTCCAAAGAAAGAAGTGATCGAGCGTATGAATCTTGTTCTCTCTCCTCTGAACCAAGACCTCTTCCAAGGAATTGAGAGCTGCTTTGTTCCCCTCAGCCCCACGTGCAGAATTGGCAGTGCTGTGGAAACTTCTTAACCTTCTTCCTGGTACAGTGAGTAGATTTCTCTGCCTGGCCCGGGACAGTGCTGCTTAGGGGTCCTTTGAGTTGAGTCATGAGGAATGTCTTGAGTCTTGCTCTGTAGCCTCTGCAGGGCCGGGAAAGCCGACAGTATCTCTTCCTCACTCCTTAAGACATCATCTTGGCCTGCTTCAAAGACCCCCGACTCCCAACCCAGAGTTACATCTGGTAATCCAGAATGTTAGCACTAAGATATTGATCACTGTAAACATTGACCTCACTGAGCAATTTTTTGTTCCCCCATGATTAAGTCAAGAAACATAAAAGTGTGTAGACACCCCCTTTTCATTCATCTATTCAAAATGAAGTAGCCATGTTGAAACCAAGGTTGGATCTGGATTCGGGCTGAGACTGTCTCTCTCTGCCAGGATTATCTACATAGTGGGAGAAAGAGAATTGATTCAGTATTACCTATGCTTTCTTGCTCTTAATGTTGAAGTGTTTTTCTGCTTTTTAGTTAGATGTGGGGGAGGGTAGTGGGAGTTATTTGGTCATCTGGTGGTGTTGCTCCTGAAACCATGTAGTACCAGGGATGTGGACCTGGAATTTTGTGCATGCAGCATGTGTTCTGTATTACATGAGCTACATCCAGGCTTTCTCTTTTCAATCTTTTGGTAGATCTTTGGTCAAAGGCGTCTCACTAGGTTCTGGTTGTATCTGTGAGGGAAACTGAGGCCAAAAGTGGCTGTAACATTCCTGAGGAAGGGATTCTGGCAGGTTCTGGAGATGTAGGCTTTATTACCTACAACAGCAGTAGTAGTGATCAAACTAGCAACAATAGTTAGGAAGAAGGGGGAGCATATTTAAGTCAGTGGGAATGTTCTCTGGTTCAGCTATGATGGAAAGAAGTTTGGAGATTCTCAAAAAAAAAAATGGACACAAGAGCTTCCATATGACTCAGTTATTCTACTTCTTGGCATCTAATAAACTTCCACCCCCTGCCAAATATAAAAGCATTAATTTGAAGAGATCATACATGTCTGTATTCATTGCAGCACTTGTGTAATAACCAGACTATGGAAACAACCCAAATATCCAGAGACAGATGAGTGGATAAAGAAGTCATGGCATATGCACACAATGGAAACGTATGCCTCTGTAAGAAACATGATCTCTTGCAAATTGCTGCAACTTGGGTATCATGTTAAGTGGAATAAGGCAGAGGGAGAATAAACACCAGATGCACTCACTTATCTGTTGTATAGAGAGAAACAAATGAAGGGAATAGACAAACCCTTGGCCTTAGATTGCAGAACTGATATGTGGAACAGTGATGGGGAGGGCTGGGGGTGAAGAGGCATCTAGAAGTAACATCAGGTCACTGGTGGAGGGTTTTGGGCTCTTTAGTGGTGATAGAATGCAGTAACTGTACATCAAAACTGGGTTGAAGAGGTAGTACAATGGGTAGGGTGCTTAATTTGATGTGGCTGACCGGATTTCACCCAGCACCACGTATAGTTCTGCAGTCCTGCCAGGAGTAAACCCTGAGCACTGCTGATTGTCACCCCCAAACCAGAAAACAAAATCCAGAAATGGTGAGGGCCCCTTGAGCTTGGTAGCTTCTCCTCTCTCAGGTGACCACAGGGGCCTCCTGGGCTGTTGATGATATTTCACCCTTGCGGGGAACTCTGTTTCAGTGTAAATGGTAAAGCACCCAAGTTGTGTTTTCCCTGAAGCTTGAGACTTGTGTGAAACCTCCCTGTAGTGATTTAGGGGGCCAAGATAGGCCTATTTTTCCTTTCAACCTGGGAAGAGAAGGATAATAAGGCTAGGAATTCCCCAAAGGGAATGACCACTGTCATGTGGTTTGGAACTGCGAGCTAGTGACAAGGTTGATGTGTGGCACTTTGCCCAAGTTTGTGCTGGCGGCCATTGTCTTTTTTTTTTTTTTTTTAGCTGTTGTCTTTGCCTGTCATGGAAAGATGGGCTATTTAAAAAAATTTTTTTTGTTAAAAATAATTGTATGCGGGGACTGGAGCAATAGCACAGTGGGTAGGGCGTTTGCCTTGCACCCTGGCCGACCCGGGTTCAATTCCTGGCATCCCATATGGTCCCCTGAGCACCGCCAGGGGTGATTCCTGAGTGCAGAGCCAGGAGTAACCCCTGTGCATTGCC
>JAOXYA010100215.1:0-10880 GCA_028565675.1 Sorex palustris | reverse complement strand
TTTGGGTCACACTTGGCGATGCACAGGGGTTACTCCTGGCTCTGCACTCAGGAGTTACTCCTGGCGGTGCTCAGGGGTCCCTATGGGATGCTGGGAATCGAACCCTGGTCAGCCGCGTGCAAGGCAAACGCCCTACCTGCTGTGCTATCACTCCAGCCCCCATCACTCAACCTTTAACAACATGTTAGTGATATACTAAAGAATGTCTTGATGTCCCCTGCCAAAATAGAACAATCTTCACACTGTTTCCTCCATGGATACTTTTTTGTAACATTTTCAGCAGTTTTTCATAACAAACAAGACAAAATATATTTTTTCGGTTGTGCTTTGGGACAAGGATTGGGACTTGGGATGGAAACATCCCAAATATGGTGGTGGGATTGGTGTTTGAATATTGGATGTGATCAAATATTGTGAACTGCAATGTTACTGGGCCCACTCGAGCAAATCGATGAACAACGGGAGGGCAGTGACAGTGACATTGACCTTGTAAAAAAAAAAAAGCCAGAGGGGCTGGAGTGATAGCACAGCGGGTAGGGCGCTTGCCTTGCACACGGCCGACCCGGGTTCGATTCCCAGCATCCCATATGGTCCCCCCAGACACCGCCAGAGGTAATTCCTGAGTGCATGAGACAGGAGTAACCCCTGTGCATTGCCAGGTGTGACCCAAAAAGCCAAAAAAAAAAGCCAGAAAGAGAGTCCAGTGGATTGGGCCCTCGCTTTTTCAATCTCTGGTATATACGGGGTCCCCCAGACATCTCTGGGTGTGACCCTGGAGGGGCTTAAACCCTGCGGGGTGACCCAGGCAATGTCCAGCACCTCATCCTTGAACCCTGGCATCCAGCCATTGATCCAGTTGGCCAAGAAACTCCTGACAGAGCCCCGGATCTCCTTAACCCGGCTTGGTAAGTCCCAAACAGGCAACAACAACGAAGCCAGGGGTGCAGAGTACAGCAGAGAGGGCATTTGCCTTGCACACAGCAGACCCAAGTTCAGTTCCCGGCATCCCATTGGGTCCCCTGAGCACTGCCAGGGTAATTCCTGAGTGCAGAGCCAGGAGTAACCCCTGAGCATCGCCACGTGTGACCCAAAAAGAAAAAAGAAAAAAAAAAGAAGAAGAAGAAGCCAGGACAGAAAAAAAATGTGTCCAAGATGGGGTCTGGGGGTGGGGGGAAAAGCACTCATGTGGGACCCTCACCTTGAGACGCCTCCCCCGGGGAGCAGACAGGGTGGGAGTGAGGCAGCGAAGCCGCAAGGCACAAGCTGGGAGGGGAGAGATGGACCAGCGGAACCTCAGAGGGCAGAGCAGGGAGCCCGGGCCAGCTATGGGCCTGCTGCAAGGTGCCACCAAGAGGTAGCACCGGCGGGACCGTGGGAGGGGTGTGAGCACCGCTGAGGAAGTGGGTTCAAGGGAGAACGGGGGAGGGGAGGAGCCACAAGGGAAAGTGAGGCCAGATGGGGGTGGCAGACACAGTAGCGGGGTCAGAGGAGCACCCACACATTCATGCTGACAGTGACGCATCGAGAATGAAAGTGCTAATAGACAGTAGGCAGGGTGTTTGCCTTGCACACGGCAGTTCTTCGAACCCTGGCATCCTACAGGGTCCCCCGAGCACGAGCACCAACAGTACTAATTCCTGAGTGCAGAGCCACGAGTAACCCCTGAGCATCCCCGGGTGTGGCCAAGAGAAATAAAAAGAAGGGGGAGGGGACTGGAGCGATAGCACAGTGGGTAGGGCGTTTGCCTTGCACGCAGGCGACCGGGGTTCGATTCCCAGCATCCCATAGGGTCCCCCAAGCACCACCAGGAGGAATTCCTGAGTGCAGAGCCAGAAGTGATTCCTGTGCATCGCTGGGTGTGACCCAAAAAGAAAAAAAAAAACAGAAGGGGGAGGAGAGGGGGTTTAACAGCTTCTGGAGCTGTGCCACTAGCCAAGCTCTGATGAAGAGATGGGGGGGACAGGGGGCCTCCCAGTGCTCCTCAGTCTGAGGTGACACTCAGCAGAGTTGGAAGAGGGAGCTGTGGGGGTGCCGGTGGAACATTCCAGGCAGGAATGTCTGGCGCCAGGAGCCAGAGCGATAGGACAGTGGGAGGCACTTGTCTGGCATGTGGCCAACCCTGGTTCCACCTCTGGTTCCTCATAACATCCCCCAAGCCCCTCCAGGAGTGACCCCCAAGCACAGAGCCAGGAGTAAACCCTGAGCACTGCAGGGTGTGGCCCCAAACCAACCAAATCCCGCCCCCCTCCAAAAGAAACAGCAGGTGCCAAGGCCCAGTGCTAGGGCTGACAACTGAGTTGTAGGAGCAGTGGGTGGGCAGGGCCATGGGGACCCGCAGTTGAGGGGACAGTGGTCACGTGCTGCCGAGCAGGTGCTGCTGAGGACGTTCACTCTGAAAAAGGGGACTCGTGGGGGGCTGACTGGCTCCAGTCCTGGGGTTTCCTGGCTGCTGAGGAGGCAGAAATGGGGGCAGGGGTTGGGGAGCCTCTGCAGGGACCCGGGGCACATACTCCTGGCTAGGGGGAGGGAGGGAGAGGGGATGCAGGGGGGCGTGGAGGGAGCCCCCACAAGGCTGCTGTGGCCGAGCCATGTGGTGGACAGCGAGTCTAAAGGACGCCGTGGCCGACAGTGAGACTGACTTTCAACTCCTCAGTTTGGGTGTGAGTCTGGCTTTGGTGTGGGCTCTGGGAGCTGAAACAGAAAACTGGGCATTGCAGGGAGGTGGTGACGCTTTTGGAGGCCGCTGAGCACCGTGAGTTCCCTTGCGGGGGCAAGGTTCCCCGGACCCCCCATCCTGCCGTCCCACCTGTAGAAGCACGTGGCCGGGGCCTGTCCATGGGTCAGGGTCTCCAGGGGAGAGGGTCCCGCACCTCCAGATGGAGCAGCAGTGCCGCTTTCCCGCGTGTCAGGGCAGGGAGAGGCCGCAGGCTCAGGGCTCAAGCTTGGGCTGGGTCTGGGCTATTCCTGAGGCCACCTCCAGGCTGCCCACAGCTGCACCTGTCCCTCGATTTACCTTGGGGACTGGCACTTGGGGGCACTTGCCCTGCTCTGAGTGTGACAGGGAGCAGGACCAGCCTGGGTATGACACAGCGGGGAGGGAGGAAGGAGGAGTCACAGTCACAGAGTGGCCGTCCTGGTGACCCCAGCACCCAGGCTCGATGGGGGGGACCGTGGCTCTGCCCTCCTGGCCCCCCGCAGGCCGCAGTGGGCACAGGTGATCTAGGACAATCCTGGGCTGGGTTTGGGCCACCTCCCCACGAGGCCGCAAGATGGTGGGGTCACCAGGGAGGGATGGGCTTGCCTTTCTCTGCATCTGTGGTGTGTCCCCGTGAACCCAGGTTCCTGATGGGGGCCGGGACTCACTCCTCGGGGAGCCTGGGGGATGAGAGCGGGCTCCGGATCCTTCCTCAACTTCTTCCTCCCTGAACTGTTCTCCCTTCTGTGGCGGGCCTGGCCTCCCCCTCCCCACACTTCCATCAGGGCTGGGACTCGGTTGCCATAGAGACGGGCTGGGTGTTGGGGTTCCAAGGCGGGCAGCTGGGGGCAGGGGCAAGACACACAGTATGTTAAACTCACAACAACAGTTGGTCAAGGTATCACCCAGGAGGCCGGCGCCGGACGCTCGCGCTCAGCAGCCGTCCCCAGTGATGACCAGGGGCCTGCTCAAGCTTCTGTCCAGCATTCTGCAGTACGAGCAGGTGAGGGCACCCCTGGGGGGGGGTGGGCACCAACTGCCCCGAGGCAGGCCGGCCGGCTGGGCAGATGCTAAGAGGCCCATGGTCAAGGCTCGGGAGAGCCCGAGAGCAGGGGTGGGGTAAAGAGAAGTGGGCAGCAAGTGGGCAGTGGACGAAGGGCCTGGACAGGGAGAGGGGGTGGCTAGACTGTGGGCTTTCCCCAACCCAGAGGCCAGAGTGCAGAGGTGACACAGTGATGGGGCCCGTTGGCGAGACTCCCCCTGTCCCGTCTGAGCCTCTGGGTGAGCAAGGTGGTGTGTGTCCGCGGGGTCCCCACATAGTCGCGAGGGTTCCTCAGCCCAGATGTGAGGGCCCGGCCAGTGAGCCTCGCGTGCGCTTCTGCGATCATTTGAAATAACCTAGAGATTTTGATTTGCTTCCAATTATTTTCCCCCTTTTATATTAAACCACTGTAATTTATGAAGGGGCCGGAGGGATAGGACAGCAGGTAGGGGGTTTGCTTTGCACGTAGCCAACCTGGGTTCGATCCCCGGCATCCCAGATGGTCCTGCCGGGTCTTGCCAGGAGTAATTCCTGAGCACAGAGCCAGGAGTAACCCCTGAGCATCCCTGAATGTGCCCCCCCAAAATGTCCCTGCACCCTGTATGATCCCTTGAACCCCGCAGGGTATGGCCCCCCTGAAAAATACCAAGAAAGGGAGGCAGGACTTGGGAGGTGTCTGGTGGGGGCTGGTCCAGGAGGCTGCGTGACAGGGCCTCCTCTCCTGTCCCACCTAGGGGGGCCTGGGGAGCCGCGATGTCACACACGGCGGCCCACAGTCGAGGTCTCGGAGTCTGGGCCAGACGGCGAGGGAGCGAAAGGGCAGGGGCCACCACAAGAAAGGCCACAGCCGTGCCAAGGCCGAGTAAGCAGGCGGGCTGGGCCGGGAGGGTGCAGGCGGGCAGCGCCCAGGCCCTGACTCCTCTCCCTCTTCAGCCTCTGTCCTGCAGCACCCCGGAAGCCCTCCTTCCCCTTCCAGTGGGCCTGGGAGAGCCGGGCTTTGCTGCAGCCCGGCTCCTTGCCCCCCGGCCTCCGCATCCCACCTGTAGCCCTCGAGATGCCCCAGAGCCTGCCCAAGCAGAAGGCCACCATGCCCAAGCTCCCGGTGGCCCACGCCACTGGCTGGAAGCTCAAGGTGCCCAGTGCCGAGAGGAAACCTGCCGCTCCCGGCCCAGCCCAGAGCCAGGGGCTGGAGCTGCCCAGGAAGAAGGCCTGGCTCGGCCGGGAGTCAGACGACGACGGCCCCAGGGAGCTGCCCCGGCTCCCCAGGAGGGGACCCGCCGTGGAGGAGGCACAGGCTGCAGAGGCCCCAGAAGAGGCCGAGAGTGAGGGGGAGAGGCCCACCAGCGCCGGCCGCCTCCAGGGCCCGCAGCAGAGGAAGGCCAAGGCCAGGGAAGTGGACAGACTCTGGCACCTGGAGAAGCCACACAGGCAGCGACAGCGAGACTCGACCCGCGGTGAGTGCGGGCCCAGCGGACCGTCCAGTAGGAGGAGGACGGGCCAGCTGGGGCCCCTGCAGGAGGGAGAGCTGGGCAGCGGGGAGCCCCTGACGTGGCCTGCTGTGGACAGGCGCCGAAAAGCAGTCCTGGAAGGCCCTGCAGGCACTCCTCAACACCTCCAAGCAGACGGGCAAGGGCCAGGCCTGGGGAGACAGAGAGGCCTCCCTGTACGTCAGCGTGCCCACCCGAACCTTCCACAAACGGCAGGAGGCCACCAGGTAAAGCAGGAGGAGGCAGGAGGGAGCCCAGGGCTAGGGAAGGGGTCAGTTCCCCAGGACATACTTGGAATATTCCCACTCGGTTTCATTCTTCCATGCCTCCACTCACCAATTCTTCCGGTCATCTCATCATCCATCCATCCATCCATCCATCCACCTACTCATCCATCTACCTACTGATCCATCCACCCACCCATCCATCCACTCACTCACTCACCTATCCACCTACCCACCCATCCATCCATCCATTCTCCTACCCATCCATCCACTCACTCATCCATCCTTTTATACATCCACCACCCATCCATCCATCTATGCATCATTCACCCACCTACCCATCCACCCACTTACCTACCTACCCTTCCATCTATCCATTTCCCTATTCATCCACCCTTCATTCATCTATCTATCCGTCACCCATTGATTCACCCATTCCCCATCCATCATTTAAATACCCACCCACCTCCCCATTGATTCATCCACCTATCTATTCATTTACCCCCCCACCACCCTCTATCTATCCATCCTCACCTCCATTCATTCATCTTCCATCAGTATATCTCCCACCCACCCTCTCACCTCCCCTTCCATCCCTCTATCCACATCTACTCACCCATCCATCAATCCATCCATCAACCTTCCCAGCCACGCACCCATCTGTCCATCATCCACTCCTCCACGCATCATCAACTCACCTGCCCATCCGTCCACCCACCCATTACCACACACCTGCTCTGTCTCACACTAAGGCATGACGCTAGCTCCTACCATACACAGGAACTATAAAGCAAGATCTGCCTCTCTTCCTGCAGAAGAGCTGCCGGGTCAGGGGAAGTCAGCCATGCCAGGGAGACCCCAGGCACATGCTCTGTGCTCTGGCCCGGGTTGCGGTCACTCTGACTGGGGGCACCTCACTGGCTGGTGCGGGGTAGGGGGGGGTCCTCCATCATGTCAGACTTCCTTGACCAACCCCAATCTCCAGGCCCTTGACTCTCAAGCTCTCGTCAGTCCCTGCACCTCAAGTGTCCCCCAACTCCCGGCCAGCCTGACCCAGGACCTCCTGGGGTCTCCCTCCAGAAACCTCCTGCGGACACGGGAACAGCAGCAGCAGCAGGAACGACAGCAGGAGGAGCAGCGGCGGGCCCGAGAACTGCGGGTCCAGCAGCAGGTGGCCCGGTGCCTGGCGGCCTACACCCCCAGGGCCAGCCGTGGCTCTGTGCCCGCCATGCAGAAGCTGGAGGAGCTGAGGTAGCAACAGCGGGCCTGTGGGGGTCAGAGCTGTGCGGCCGTGGGACTCAGCCGTCCCTTCCCCGGGCTGAGCTTCTGGCCCCATGGGGAGCTCATGGCACCCTGTGACAGAGAAAGGACACTGAGTGCCAGGGTGAGGAGGGGTGGCCCCGCACTGCCCACTGAGAGTGACAAACCCCAAAAGGACCAAAAATAGTGATGGCCAGATAATAAAAATGAGAAAACTTCTATAAAGACAAGAGGGGCTGGAGCCATAGGACAGCAGGCAGGACATTTACTTTGCACGCGGCCAACCCGGGTTTGATCCTTGGCATCCCACAGTGTCCTCCAAGCACTGCCAGGAGTGATTCCTGAGTGCAGAGCCAGGAGTAACCCATGAGCATTGCAAGGTATGACCTGAAAGCAAAAAACAACAACAACAAAAATTCCAAAACCAAACCAGATAATAGCAACAATTTCTGCAGCAGGTACCAAATAATGCCAGATATGGTTTGGTGACAGTGCTCCAGTGACACAGTGCTCCTCCCTTGCAAGTGTGAGGCTGCAAGTTTGATCCCTATCAAACCCTGTGTTCTGCAGGTGGGACCCTAGTGGTACAAGAGCGTGCCACTGCTGGAGTGAACACAACTAAAGTTGTGCTAGCAGTTGGGCTAGGGGTCCCCTCCCCCCCCACCATCTCAGCCAGTGAGTATCGTGGCCAGAATGTGCCAGGAGACCACCCAGCGTGGTGCCCATCACGTGTGCAAGCTCAGCAACTGGCACGTGCACAATCCTGGTCATACCAACAGCAGCAAGGGTGAATCATGCCCAACGAGGACTGAGAAAAAGCATGGAGCTTAAGGCACTTGCCTTGCACGTGGCCAACCTGGGTTCAACCCCTGGCACCAATTCTGGTCCCCTGAGCACAGAGCCGGGAACAGCTCCTGAGCACTACTGGGTGTGGATCCAGAAAAAAAAAGCAACCAAAAATAACACATAAAAATATTCTCAGGGCTGTAGAGAGCACAGCACGTAGGGCATTTGCCTTGCACGCGGCCGATCCGGGTTCGATTCCCAGCATTCCATATGGTCCCCTGAGCACCGCCAGGAGTAACTCCTGAGTGTGCAGAGTCAGGAGTAACCCCTGTGCATTGCCAGGTGTGACCCAGAAAGAAAAAAATATTCTCTGTGCATCCTCATGCTGGCTTCTGTGAGTTCAAGGCTGGGCGTGCTGCCATGCAAAATCCAATACGGCTCAGACTCGTTTAAGTGACGAGAAGCAATGAGTCCCAAAGGTGTTCAGTAATGCAGCATTACTTGAGGACCAGCGTTCATGTAAAGTCTCAGTGAGGACCGAGCAAAGTCGGCCTATTCTCCCCCGTGTCCAGCGACAAAGGAGGGTCCAGGGCCACCTGCCGCCAGTAGCCAGGATGAACACGGCTCTCAGGGTCCTCCTGGTCTCTGCAGCTGGTCCTCCACGCACCTGTTTCTGAAAAGCATGCAAGCTGGGTCCTGTGGCCGGGATGTGGCCTCCCCAGGGGGGCCAGATGCTTCGGGGGTGCTCTCACTTGCACCCAGCTCATTTGCTGTTGTCCTCTCCCAAGTCCCGACCCAGAGAACATTGGCAAACAGCTCCTGTCCCCTGCCACCACCTCCATTTCTCTCTGGAGGCAGAGGCCATGGAAGTAGCCACCAGGGTCCCTTGGGGGGGAAAAAGTAACAGAGCAGCCGACTGGGTTCTTGTCAGGGTCAGACGGGGTGAATGGGGCTTAAGGAATCCAGGGCAGGCGGGGACCAAGTGGCTTGTGGGGGTCGGGGCAGTGCTGTGTGCGGGCTCAGGAGGCCCCTGTCACCTGCAGGTGCCAGGAGCGGCAGCGCTTCACTGAATACCAGGCGGAGCTGCACGACATTCGCCAAAGGGTGCAGGCGCGGCCCTACCTGTTCCAGCAGGCCATGCAGGTGAGGGCCACCTGGGCCCCCCAGGGGGCCCTTGGGGCAACTGTCCACCAGCCCGTGCAAGAACCCATTTTCTCCGCAGGCCAACGCCCGGCTCAGCGTCAACCGGCGTTTCTCCCGGGTGCTGTCGGCTCTGGGGCTAGATGAGAAGCAGTTGCTGGCAGACGCGGACAAGAGGGACATGGAAGACACAGCCAGGAACCCCAGGTGAGCCCTAATGCAGGGGGTCCCCACCTCCCACCACCACTACGGGCCCTGGAGGGGTCCCTCCATTGTCACAAGCCCCCTGCCCACCACTCCCAGGCTGAGAACTTCACTGGGAGCCTCAACAGATCCAGGCGGGTGTCTAACCTCAGTCCTGTCCTATGTACCCCAGTAGCTGGCCGGAGGGCAGGGGTCAGTGGGGCACCCCGGAAAGGGAGCTTAAGGTCACCCTCCCCACCTCCCAAGGAAAGAAGAATCAAGTGGGCATTGTCCAAAGCCACAGACGTGACAGAGCCAAAGGCGGGGGAACCCTGCGGGCCAGCTGACCAGCACACACCAGCCTCCCCATGGCATGGACACTGGGGCTCGGTTAGGGGATGTGCCCTGCCCAGCCAGACAGGGACCCATGGCAAAAGTGACCACGGCCTTCTCCCCTCCTGAGCCTGGGGCCTCTCCGTGTCTTTGTCTTTAAGGCGCCACAGGTCAGCAAAGCTGAAATCGGAACATTCTTCTCGGAGAGCCCGGAAGACAGAAGCCACCAGCAGACACTCGGCCCTCAGCCCAGACAGAGTCCAGCCTTGAGATAAATATTAAAGGCTTTATGGAAAACACACAGTCAGCTGTTCCTGGGGAGGGGGCGGGAAGAGGCTGCGAGGTGGGGGGCGGCGATGGTGCCAGCAGGCTCGGCCGTGCCCAAGCTCCCGCGGTGGTCACAGGTCACAGCCCCGCGCAGCCTTTGCTCAGGGACAGCTCGGCTCCCCCCTCCCATGCCCAGCACAGATGGGCCGGACTGGCCTCTGCCTTTCAGAGTGGGGCGCGTCGGGGAGGGGAGGGAAGGGTGACTCCCAGCCCCCCAACATCACACCCCGGCGGGAGACTGGCGCAGGGGCGAGCGCTGTGCAGGGGGGTGCGCCCCGTTAACTCGGCGATCCGGCCTCCAGCTCCCCCAAAGGGAAAACCGTGGCGGGGTCGGCCCACTGCGGGGCGTCAGACACGCGCTGGCTCCGGGGTTCGGGGCCTGGGATGCACCCCAACATCCGGCGGCCTCCAGCGATGCGGATTAGAGCGCAGGGACCCCGCGTCTAGCCCGGACCGCGGCGCGCGCCTGCGCACAGGGCGCCGCCCGCCGCGCCTGCGCAGTGTGGCCGGCCCGTCTTCCCGTGAGCCTCCAGGGCCGGCTCCCCGGGAAACGGCGGAAGCGGCCGCTCTCGGCTTCCGGCAACACGACCCCGGCTGCCCCGCGACCCGGAAGTGTTCCCATTTTGCGTCGTCGGGGCTCGGCGGCGGCCGGGCTCGGGGTGGACGTGGCCTAGTGATGAGATATACAGGGCCTCATGGGATGGGGGTGGAGCCGGTGCTGTCCTCCCCACCCCAACGAGACTCCAAGTCATCGCCCACAAGCGGCCTCTCTAGCTCCTGATCAAGCTGCTTTATGGCCATGATCCAAGAGATTCAGAAACAAATCTCGAAACCCAGTGGTTTTTGGCAGAAATGCGCCGGGACCCTACAATAGGTTACTGTCACCGGGCCACCCCAGGGGGGAAAGGGTGTTGTCCCTCCACCTGCTTCACCTAGGAGGCTCAGTGGCCACCATCCTCCAGAGCCCACTAGACAGTCAGGTTTGGGCCCTCAGTGATGAGACACATGGGGCCTCGTGGGGTGTGGGTGGAGCTGGCCCTTTCCTCCCCACTCCAAAGAGACCCCGAGTCGCCACCCATAAACAGCCTTTCTGGCTCCTGATCAAGCTGCTTAATGGCCATGATCCCAGAAACTCAGGAGCACATCTCGGAACCCAGCAGGTTTTGGCAGAAAACCCTCCAGTTTTAAGGGTTAAAATTTCGGAATTTCAAAATCGTGCGGCCAGTACTGCAGGCACACAACATCATATGTTATTCATAACCAGCAATAAAAACAAATTGTCTATGGTTGCCTTTTCAGCAGATCTGAGTGTTGGAGTAAAATCTCAATAATGATGGGTCTGGTGTCAAAATATTGAATGTGATCAAAGTAGAGAGAGAGTAATGTGGAAATCATCTGCCCCA
>JAOXYA010100177.1:0-10882 GCA_028565675.1 Sorex palustris | reverse complement strand
CTACCGAGAGTATTCGATATGCCAGACACAGTAACAACAAAAGTCTCCAATGGAGACGTTACTGGGCCCACTCGAGCTCGAGCAATAAAATCTATCTCAAACAAGAAAAAAATCCAACATCACCAGTTGTAGAATCTCAGTAACAGCAGAAATGCAAATTAAACCCACCAACAACCAACAACATTAACGTATTAGCAATTGTATGGAGTAGCTCTAATACTCACAGACTACAAAATGGAACGACCCTTTTCGTAAAAAAAAAAAAAAAAAAAAAAAATGGTAAGGAGCCATAGCACAGCAGGTAAGGCACTTGCGGCCAATCCAGGTTCAAACACTGGCATCCCATATGGTCCCCCCAGCCAGGAGTGATTCCTGAGGGAAGAGCCAGGTAACCCCTGAGCACCACCAGGTGTGCCCCTCCCCCTCCAAAAAAAGGAAATGGTTCTGTGGTTTCTTATAAGGTCTAGTCAGCCTGTTCTCAGCTCTCCGTGAAAATGAGAACCTAGGTTCACACAAAGCTCTGTACATGGGTGTTATAGAAGCTCAATGCAGAACAGCCCCAAACTGACAAAAGACAAGAAAGTTAAGACAGGAAACCACTCATCAATAAAGAGAAATAAATTATAAGTAGATGCAGAGATAAATCTAAAAAGTCTTAAAAAAAGAAATCAGACACAAATGACTACATACTATATGAGTCGAAGAATATGACATTATTTAGGAAGGAGAAATAATACGGACAAAGTCAGATGAGTGGCTACTAGTGGCTATGAGTGGGAGAGAAGACAAAGGAACAAAGGCAAGGGAGCCTGGAGTGACCAAATTAGGATATGCCATGACTGTAGTCATGTTTATACAACTTTATACATGTATACATTCAAACCATCCACTTGAAAGAGAAATATTTTTCATGCAGATTATATATTCTAAAACTTCCCCTAAAACTGTTGTTATTAGCATATCACCTAAGTCCAACCATGCATTGGAAGATCTAGGATGTTCCATAAAGCTTGAGTATGACCCTGACAGAAGTTAAATAGTTCACCACTTATTTGATCATCCTCCACTGCAGCCTGCACTCTGCCATGCTCCTCTGAGCCACAGCAAATACAAATTGAGGGGCCCGTTATGTACCAGGTACTGTTCTAAACGCTAGACAAAAATAAGTGTGAATAAAAGAGACACAATTCATGTGCTCAAGGGAATTTTGCTCCATCAAGCAGATAGCAAACAAATGGCCAAGGGTGGTGCAGGCATGGGATGGTGAGCATGCTGAAGAAAAAGGACATGGAGTAAAGGAGCAGAGAGCAATATTGGGGTAATGAATAACACTTGGGGATAATGAAGTGAGGAAGTGGACACACACTACTCATCAAAAGTCAAGCGATAAAATCAGTGATACTCACAAGCAGGGAGAAAC
Source organism: Sorex palustris (assembly GCA_028565675.1). NCBI lineage: Eukaryota > Metazoa > Chordata > Mammalia > Eulipotyphla > Soricidae > Sorex > Sorex palustris. The sequence continues at coordinate 9,462 of JAOXYA010100177.1, read as the reverse complement.
AAATACGGTTGCGTCAAACTTGGGGCAAGGGTCAATGATGGTCCCATCATCAGCTACCACCCAGCTCTCCAAGCCCCCTTCCTCCCCAAAATGCCCCCCCCGAACTTTACCTGGAAGTTTCAAAGAGAAACATGAACTATAAAGGCAAAATAAAGAGACAAGACAAGGTACAAGAGTTTGGATGGTTTTTTGGTTTTTTTTTTCTGTACTTGGCAAAGCAAGAAGGAAAATAGGAAGTACTTCTCGTGACTGCGGTCTACCCTTCCAAAGCATTAAATCTGCCAACAGAAACGTGATGAGGGAAAAACTGCTCATGTGTGCATTACTACCAGAAACTCCTAGCTTGAGAAGCAACAAAGGGAATTGACGGCCTCTTCCATCCTGCAAGAACACTGCTGGCACTTTAGGTTCTGTCCTCCAGCTTCTGAGGCTGTGAGTCACCCCTAACGCAACACATGTCTCCGAAGACACTAGTATCTGGATAGCACCACTGCATACTGGGGAGGGACCCAGCACCTCCACATAGAAACAGTGGTTCACTCTCCACAGGACCATCTTCCAGCTGATGGTAGATTAGTAGATAGGAGAGTAATATACAGGATTTTCAAGACACAACCCCCCTCCCACCTCCCACCCACCCAATCTAGTGAAGCTGAGGCTCCAATAAAGTAAATGTCTTGCCCACAGTTACGCCCTAGAGATAGATTCAAAGCCCAATTTTTCCAACAACTATCATGTACCCTTCCTGACAATTCTCCTCAGATTCCGCTTCTTCTTTTAAACACATTTTCTCTTGCAACTTCTAGTGGAAGAGTTCACAAACCCAGATGTGCAGTCAGCAACTTGTTTTTCTGCTTCAAAGACGGTGGCTTATGACTTCCGTTTCTCCAAATGTTAAAATAAATGTGTATGCATAAAGGTCTGCTTTGCTGGGCAAATTCCTGTGGTTAACATAGGTGAGAGAGTGGGTGAAATTTGTGATCAGAATCTCTCCTGCTGATATTGCAGCTATATGTTTTATAGCAATAAACAGCCAGTCAGTAATCTTCAAAGAGAGAGATTTGAGACAACATTTAACCATGAATTGAATGCACTGGCCCTAAAGTTTAACTGATTGCCTATTCATGAGATGTGGATGCAAAAGCAAGAATCAAAGAAGTTTATGCATTTCAGATCCAGCAAAAGGCGAAAGGTCTGTAAAGTGAGGATGTGACTCTTGTAAGCCTGACACAGCATACTTGCTTTGGGAAGGACCTATTCTTAAACTGCCTCTCCCAGCGTGTGTGTGTGTGTGTGTGTGTGTGTGTGTGTGTGTGTGTATGTGTGTGTGTGCGTGCGTGTGTGAGTGGGTGGGTGGGTGTAGGTGTGAGCACACACACCAGAGCCATCTTTAGGGAAAAGGCTAATGAGGTGATTGACAGGCTGAAGCAGGTTCCCTATAGGACTCAAGATGGGACATGATGCTATGGAGGAAAGAGGGCAGTTATTGTCTCCCATGATTTTTTTTTCTAGGTCCTTCCATCAACACTATTAAGCCTGAAGCTAATTTAACTCTCTGTGTAATGGTCATCCTTGCTAGGCCCAGACTTCCACCCCTCATTCTCCTACTATCCTGTTATCCACAATTTCAGTGAAATCACTCTTATTGCCACAAAGTCCTTACAGCATATAGAAAAGTTATGCCTAAATCTACTGAAACCATAACATTTTCATATTGAAACTTAAGGAGACAAAAAAGTATAAGACATCTTTCAAAGCCGAGCATTCCCAAAAGAAATTTTGTCATTCTAGAAGCTATGTTAACATACTACCTATTTTAAAAATATAGATCAAAATAGAGAGAGACAGACAGATTCACTGATTTCATTCACTCTAAGGCAGGAAGACTTTTTTAAAATACCAAATCAAGCATTACACTTAGTTAATTACTACTGATAATAGCTTTATTGACAAACATAAATTCTTCTTTCCCCTGAAATACATATTCAATTTCTTATACAAAAATTATTGACTAACAGCAGAGTTTCTAAATGAGAGCTATGAAGTGAAAATAAAGTCAAAGAGATCCACGAATAATATACAAATCTGTACCTAGCTTTTGATAAGAATCATTCTTCATGCTGTCAGCAATTCTATTTTCAGAGAGATTCAAAATATTTAAGTCAATTTCTATCATGTCACTGATTGTTGGATAACGAAACATACTATTTTTCATTATCAATATTCTTGATTCTACCATCTGCAAGTCTCGGGACTATGAAAATCACTGAGAGTCAGGATTACTGAAAGCAAATCTTTCCTCTACCCAAATTCTGTTTCATCTTTATAGAATTAAGAGAAATGCTGACACAATGCTAAGAGATTGCCCTTGTACCCCTGCTGATTTCCACTAAACACAGTAACCTTCAAAGGAAGACTTCAGCAAACAATACCGCTATTTGCTTTTTCCCTAGTTGGGGGCTATGTAATACATGGCGGGGAGAAAACCTTTCCCCTCAAAAAGAAAACAGCCTGCCATCATTATATGGCATAGAAAAATAATCAAATGTTTTCAACTGTAAATCATCATGCCAAAATAGGAGGGACTGGATGGAAGAAACTATTTTAGTCATAAATACCCTAATCTGTAGAAACACAAACAAGCAAGGCTGCAGGAACAATCAGTTATTTGCAGCAAAATGTAACTGGACAGATAATGTTCCCTATTGTAGGAGAGTTTTCTAAGAGCATATATTTTGTTTGGTTTGGGGACCGTGCCCAGTTGCACTCAGGGATCACTCCTGGTGGGGCTCGTGAAATCATATGGGGTGCTGGGGATCAAACCTGGATGGCCTGCTGCAAGGCAAGAGCTTTACCAGCTGTCCTATCATTCCAACCCCTAAGTCAATATATTTGTTATTCCCCTTAACCCCTTCAGAGCCATTGAAGTTGTGACTGCAATGACTGGGGTTTCTCACATCCACCTGGCTAGGGCTTATAGCAGTCACACATCAGGGAGCATTGCTCACACACTCAGTCAAGGGGCTGCCTGGGGGTCAAAGGTCACAGTGCTTTCATTGTGGTGTTCACTCGCCTGCTCTCAGCTGTGATACTCCTGTTCATTCTGGCTGTCAGGCTCTCTAGAGGGCAGCTGGAGTGCTCACACCCCCTGGCTGTAGCATCAACCCATCTTGCAGCTGCAATGCTCACCAGCAGTCACACCCCCTTGTGTGTGGTTTATGGGGCCAGCCTTCACAGGCAAGCACAGGACATGTGGTGGACTGGGGACTGAACTTGCGACCTTATGACCTTACTCTAGCACAGCAGGCGCTCTAAGCCCCAGAGCTGTCCCGATGGTTTCTTCCCAAGAGAATTTTCAAGGAAATAGTTCCATGGCTGTATTTATAAAAACTGTGCTGACTTCTATCTCAGAAAGGGCATCATCAGTGTTTGACCTATACCCCAGCCTAAGGGGTTGATTTTTCTGAGTGTTCAAAGCCCTTGGAAAACAATGAAACTCAAATACCATCACTGCCTTCCCCTTCCTTCGGCCCTCCTCTACAAGGCTATAAACATCTTCCAGTAGTCATGACTCCTTTTTTTCCCCTATAAATTAGTTGAATTAGTAGAAAAGGGAGGTTGTGGAGTCAGAGGAAACTAGGTTTGAGTCCTGAGCTAATCCCCAGCTCTAGTATCCTAGAGATCTACATCCCTATGTCCTTTCCATAATATAGAGTGACTGATGGATATATAAAACATTTAGCCAGTTCCTGGAACAAATAAGTGTCCAGTAAATAGTGGTCATTATGATGACTAATGCTGCTGACTTCATGGAGTAAAAGCATTCATCAAGCAGGGGACACAGAGGGGCAATTTATGAAAAGGATCTCTCTTCTTTGTCCAAAGGAGGCACAGCACCCCTATCACCCCCAAGACCTTTCCAAACTAAGCCCAAGTTCTCTCTGATGCCTGACTCAGCAAAAGAGGCAAAGTGGTAACCTACTATCTTAGTGCCACTTCTGCCATTGTGTCACCACCATAATACACCATTCAGAGCTTGGAAGAGAGTTCAAATGATAGAGTCATATCCAGAGGCGCTGGATATGACTCTGGTGGCCCCCAGCACTGCTAAGCCTGTGAACCCAACAATCAGGCCTGCAGAGCCAAACCAAGTGGCCCCTGAGCCCTTGAGAATTGCTTGGGAGACCCCAGCATTCTTTTTAAACCCTTTGGAGAAAACACCTCCCCGCCCCAATGCCTCCATCACTTCACTATCCTCTTCACCCTCTCCACAGTTAGCTCCTGTTTTTTTCAGATAGATGCACTGTGCCTTCCTCCTGGCCAGCACCTGGTTGAGTCTTCCCCTCCAACCCACTCCCCCTCTTCCTGAAGCTCTATGCCAATCAACTACATGCCATCGGGGCACCTCTATAATCTCCCTCAGGGCACCACCATAGCAGGTGGTCCCAGCTAACTTGCGCAGCAAGCTACTGTGCCCCCACCTCAAGTTCTCCCCTCTACTGAGAGCCCAGAGTCCAGGATGACTTATACATCAACCTGTGTGGAATAAAGGGAGACTTTCAGAATAAGCGAATATCCTCCAAGTAGGTGCACTACCGTAACAAATTGGATATTTCATTGACAGTAAAGGGTGGACCAAAACCAGGACAGATTTCCGGCTGTGTTCAAAGAAACACAAGTTCAAGAATCCGTGTCTTTAATTTGGTTTCCCTCTTATTCAGCTGGCTGGGAAGAATGTTCATTTTTCTTGACCTCATGTAAGCAAAGAAGTATCTTTAGGCTGTAGGATGAAACTGGGGAACCCCTGTGAGCATATCAGCTATTAGGGAGATTCCCCCTATGTACCTGAATAAATGATGTCACCTTTGACCAGGAGCCTAAGATCTCTAAAATCACAGGCTTAAGTTTTAACTCTTAAGTCCAGAAATTGTTCAATGATGCAAAATTCACCCCTAGATACATAATTCCCACTCAACACTCTATTCCCTTTACTTCTGTCCAAAGGAGGCATCTAATATGCAGGTGCTACTCCAAGTCCACCCAGAGAGTATGTAACCATGCTCGCAGACTTTTCGAGAATGACCCCTTGCATGAGTCGGTCCCCAGCAGGGCCAGATTGCACCATGGCCGCAAACACTTCTGTTTCTGCCTTGTGAGGGCCAGCCAACTGGTAGGTGAGAATTCAGGGGAGAAGATGTGGATCTCCCAGGCAGTATCAGGAGACCAAGCTGGGCAATATTCAGTCTGGTAATCCTTAGGCCCATCAGTGCTAACGGCTGCCAGGGCTGCCCTGAGGTGCTCAGGGGACTCGAGATGCTAGGAATCAAGCCCAGGGCCTCCACATGCCAGACAGGCATTCCAATGCTTTGAATTAACTCCCCAGTCCATGATTCCCTTTTTTTGAGAATTTAAAGGAAAATAATAATAATACAGATATTCCAAGACTTTTTTCCCAGAGGAAAAAAATTCTATATTATTCTGAGGTTATCATGATTCTGAGTATTTCTTCTAGAATGCATTACTGTCATCAAGTTTTTCACAAACTAGGGGTCAGAGAGAGAGAGCTCAACAGGCTGGTACACAGACTTTCACATATAGTTGGCCTGGTGGGATTCTAGCACTGCATGGTCCCCTAGGTATAGCCTCTGGTGACCTCTGAACACAGAACTGGAAATAACTCCTGAAGTACTCCTGGTTTAGGGAAAAAGAGAGAGAAAGAGAGAGAGAGAGAGAGAGAGAGAGAGAGAGATACAAATTATGTATTTTATATCCCAGAGAAAAAATGTATTCAGAGAAAGATCAAACCAGTAAACTAGAGGGTAAAACATCAACTAGTCTGATTTTCACAACTGTGGTTTTATAATGGCATTTTAAAATTCACACAGTACAATCTGCCCAAGTGGCTGTGTGCTAAATATTACATCAGGGGAGTAGTAGAGTTCCCAAATAAAGCTCCCCCAAAAACAGAGTGCCTAGCTGGTCTCTGCAGCCCCCAGGGTACAACCATTTCCCTTAATAGAGAATAGCAATTTGGACGCAATGTCTGACAACCCTTCATTTACCCTCAGCAGAGGAGAAAGCCACACTGTGATCATATGTGAAAGGTGACTGGAAGCGGAAACTGGCAAATGGCATTAATTCCACTAAATTTGCAAGTCCTGTGACAGGACTGACAACTGAATAAACATCACTTGACCAAAGGCTTTCTCTAGCTCGCACTCAAGGTCCTTACTACAATTAACACAATGATTAAAGTAAAAAAAAAATAAAACCAAATAAAAGACCCCCTGCCTGGAACCTCAATTAATTTTAACTAGCCAAAATCATCATAGAGTTTGTGTATTTTGTAGAGAGGATACAATTCTTAAGGAAGCCTCCATACTCAGAATGTCTATAAGATCTTCCTCCTAGTTGAACAAAGAACAATTTGTGAGAGAAAAATCCAGTTGAAAAACCTCTTTAAGTTGTATACACAGGATCAACAGAATAAATAAATAAGGCCAGTTCAATATTCAAGGATTATTTGTCCATTTTAGACTGGAAAGGACTTGGCTTTTATAGAAATAATTTGTCTTTTTCTCTCCTAGAGGACCTTGTAAATATTATCCTAAATTCTGATACAGCAGCAAGAAGCCTGGATTAAAGAGGCAAGATGTCAAGATATTAATTCACAATGAATGATAGTTGGGGAGTAAATTCTAACATTTTAAGCCACAGAACAGAGAATAAGACTTTATGATGAAGAGGCTCATTGTAGATGATCTTCTGAGTCTAAGAAAATGGTCTTAGAGATCGGCAGCAGGTGAACTGACCCCAGCTCTGCAGGAACAGATTTACATGGAACTGGACAAGTGAAATCTCTCAGGAACACCCTCCATAAAAGGAGGAACAACCATAACCTTTACCCAAATGTGGAAAAGTTTTAAGGAGAAAACTGGGGAGGTACTTAGAAGATTTTAGCAGATGAACAGATATGAGTACTAAATATTAAAACACTGAATCACATAATGAGAAACTTTTGCTCTTTTTAGCCTTTATAAAAATTTGATGGCATTAAGAAGAAAAGTTTCTGGTCTTCAGAGCATGCTAATTTCCTTTTCTAACAAAGTGAGAGCAAGCCTTAGAACCAGCTGGTGTCTTTAGAAAACAAGATTACAGAGAAGACTGTGAAAAAAAATTTTTTATCCGTATCTTAAAAAAAAATTTTATTTGTGACAACTGATGCCAATTGTCAACTTAGAGGATTAGTAGATGATTGATTTAAAATATATATAATATAGATACTTACAAAAAAGTAAGATAATTTTTTTCTTTTTGGGTCACACCCAACAATGCACAGGGGTTACTCCTGGCTTTGCACTCAGGAATTACTCCTGGTGTTGTTCGGGGGACCACATGGGATGCTGGGAATCAAACCCGGGTTGGCTGCTTGCAAGGCAAACACCCTACCCGCTGTACTATCGCTCCAGCCCCAAAGTAAGACAGTTTAAATATGGACAGCAGCAGAGAACTGTCTAAGCAAAGGGTACAGGAAAGACTATAGACAATGATGTGGGAGAAATGCTGGCTCCCACCACACACTCATCTACCTGTGGTCAAGGGGCAGAATGTCAGTTACTGAGGAATTTGAGTATGGTACAGAGCAAGCAAAAGCAAACACAGCACAGATGTGAGACTGCAGAGCAGTGAGGAACCAAAACAGAGCAAGACATTCTAAAAAACAGAAGTCAGAGAAAAGAGGAAAGCCTGTAGCAGGAGAACATTGAACTAATAGCTGAACTAATCACTGAGCTAATCTGTGTTGTGCTGAGCACTGGTGAGAAAGCAGGTGTCATTCCTGGAATAGTTCCCCTTAATCTGGGAAAAAGGCCATAAAAATAAAGCCAGTATGATGTCAACAGTCTTGAACTCCAAAGCTCAAGATCACTGATGGCAGCAGATCCTTGAAGTATTCTGACATTAGTTTAGCAGACAGAATTCTCATCAAGTGTTTGATAATTAGTTGCTACGCAAATAAATTTAAGTGTAGTGGCAGTTTTCTGTATTGACATATTTAACTCATACATAAACATATTTTTTAAGATATACTTCCGCCTCCCCTTCCTATTAAGAGTCAGAGATCACATCTCACCTATGCAAAGGTAAACACATACCTTCATCCCAAACTCCTGTATCTGGAGAAAGGGCTACAGGTCACTCTAAACTCACTGCCTAGGGCTTCACTTTCTCTCAGCCTTTCCAAGGGAAAGCGGTTGCTTCCAGCACTATAGACTTCCCATCTAGTGAGATCACAGAAAGGCAAGATCCTATTGGTTTCGAGCTGCCTCAGACATTTCTTCAAGAAAACAAGTTTGGCGTTACTCTTGGCAAAAGAGCATCACTCCGACCTGCCATCCAACAGAAAATTTGCAAAATAAGTATAGAGAGGGAGCAGAAATACTTCTTCGAAACTATTTCTCCTCTTCCTAGGCTCTTCCCTTCATCTGCAAATAACTGGACCCTTCACCCCACCCCCGCTCCCTTCTAGTCCCCTGTCTATTATGCTTCAGAAAGCTTTTGCGTCTTGTCTACCTACCCCCAATGACAGTATTCCTCTTGGAAGGTGAGTGCCATTCTCATCCACATATGAACAGTGGCCCTCTTCTTGAAGGATGAATCTCAGGAATCAGCAAACTTTATCTCTTACCAAATTTGGTTTATAGGTCTGTAACTTAAGTGAAAAGAAGCAAAAATCTATATCCAAAAAGGAAATGTCCAGGATAGACATCCCAACCAGTATTTTTTTTTCAGGGAGATTTTTTTCAGATGATAAGAAAATGAGAAATGTGTTTCATTGTGAAGAACTAAATTAAATTTGCCCCACTAACATGTGCTGGGATGAAACAACTTCTTAACATTTCAAGTAAGAATCCATTTTTGACTGTGATTCACCTCTTTGTCTCAATTTCTCCAGTCTTAACTCCCCTACCAGCCGTTCCTCCCATCATCCTTAATCAACATTCTTATCAGGCACAAGATAATGAACTTCCTTAAGTGATTCCCCTCCATCTTTTATAACCTACATACTCTGCTACACTAAGCACATTTCTCTGGACATATCTTTGGGCAGCTTCAATGGACCATCTTTTTCTATCCTAACTAGAGATCTACAGTTAGAGGACTTACCAGCTCAAAACTCTCTTTAAAAGTTACGTAACTTCAGGCTTTCTGCACCTTGGAGTTTGCCCACAAATCAATTCAAGATGTATATTCTAGGATTTCACCCTTGGAGAAATCCATGCTCTTTCTTGAACATGATAGATAGATAGATAGATAGATAGATAGATAGATAGATAGATAGATAGACAGAACTTTTTTACTTCAAAAAATAAAGATCATGTAACTCCAATCTCTTATACTTTGAAAAACAAGATCTTAAATTTTAGAAAAGCAAAATGACTTTCCCAAAATCACCAGGTTTCT
>JAOXYA010100171.1:0-10882 GCA_028565675.1 Sorex palustris | reverse complement strand
TGCTAAAAGAGGGAGAAGAAGACTCACTGCTGTTTACACACACACACACACACACACACACACACACACACACACACACGTTCTATTGGTTCTGTTTCTGTGGAGAACCCATTTTCTAATCAGTCTCTTTATTTTTTATTGTAGTTTAGTTTTGGTTTTGGGGCCACACCCAGCTATGCTCGGGGTTTACTCCTGGCTCTGTGTTCAGGGATCATTCCTGGTGGGTTTAGGGGACCATATGGAATGCTGGGAATAGAATCTGGGTTGGCCACATGCAAGGCAAGTGTTCTACCATTGCTCTGGGATCTCTATTTCAAAACATTCTAGTGAATTTATGGTGATATCTCATTTGGGTTTCGATTTTCCTTTCTCTAAAGCCTCATGGTGTAGGTCATCTTTTCATGAGCTGATTTGCCACCAAAAGGTCTTGGGTGAACAGTTTTGTTCAATCTTTTGCTTATTTTACAAATGGAACTTGGTTTTCTTGAGTGCTGAGAATTCTTTATAGAGTCTAGATACCAGTTCATTTGGTTTCTGTTGTGGATCTTTTTCTTTTTCTTTTTTTCTGGTGCAGTCACACTTGATGATGTTCGGGGATTACTCCTGGTTCTGCACTCAGAAATTACTTCTGGCAGTGCTCAGGGGACCATGTGGGATGCCGGGGATCAAACCTTGATCAACTATGTGCAAGGCAAGCACCCTCCCTGCTCTTCTATCTCTAGTCCTTCTTTATATGCTTTTTGTATAGTATAGAAATGTCTGACAATCTGAGGTCAAAGATTTTCAAGTTGCGATCCATTATCATTCGCTTTCTCTATGGCGCGAAGAACTTAGGGTGGAGAGTTAATTTTCATCATCTAAGTTAATTTCCATCAGCGTGTTTAAAGGACCACTTCTTTAAAAGACTATCTTTTAGGATCTACTGCCTACACCCCAGAGCCCATAACACTGTGAGCACGGCCCCAACTACAACCCCCACACCGGAAGATGTGCTAGTTAAGGAGGCAGACTGGGGTGTGGAGGAGCCCAGAGACACTGATGGAGAGAAGCTGATTTTGGTGGTGGGACAGGTGTTGGGACACTGCATGCTTGAAAACTGATGACGAGTAACTGGGTAAATTACGGGCCCTTAGAGAAAAAAGGAAAGAAAGGGGGAAAGGACAATCATTTTTCTAGCAGGCTGGCCCCCACCGTGATCTCAGCCGCCTCCCCATAGGTGTGCTGTGTCTCTGCAATCTCAGCTCCATCCCACTGAAGATTTCCCCATCCTCATACAAGCACCACAGTGTCTAAAATGACTCTAGCCTAGAGGATGCTCTGAAGTAAACATGCTTTGCTCTTTCCAAGGCGATTTGGCTATTCTGAATCCTCTATTTCGATATGAACTTCAGACCCAGGTTTGTCAATTTCTCAGCCCTCATCCCCCCAAATCTCCTGGGACTGAACCTGTGACATCTCCAGACACATCTGGAGACAGGTGACCATTGTACGTTGCAGTTTCCTCACCAGGGTGTATATCAATGCCTCTGGTGTGCCCTCTCCAAATTGCCGGACTTTTCTCCCTGCAGCTTTCTCCTCCCCTGTGTTCTTCCTGCCAACACTGGCCACTGCTCTGAGCATCCTGGAACCCCTGATCCTTCTCGGCCTTTCTGCCTGGGCCCCTCACCTCTCCCCCTCACCCCCAGGGCAGGTTGCACTGCAGGTAATCCCAGGGCTTGTCTCATTTCCTTCTGTCTCTCACTGTTCACTGTCCTTCACTGCTAGGTGTTCAGTATCTTCAAAACTGTTTCTTCATATCTGTCCGTATTTAAAAAATGGTTGCAGGCAGGAAGGTATATCCAATCCCTTTTATTCCACCTTGGTAAGAAGCAGAAGTTACGCTTTTAAAAAAATGTTTAATGTCAACTCTGTTCCAGTTGTAAAATCCAAGTAAAAACAGGACAAAGGCATGACTAGCAAGTAGTCTCCTGCTTTAGCACGTTAGTTCACTGACTCACCCATTCTGCAAACTCTCACTGACTCTGACAGAGCTAGCACTGGGCTGGCACTGGAATACAAAATGCTGAGAATCCAAACCAGACACACCCCTTACTCTTATGGAGCCGACGGTCTATTGGGGCTGACAGAGACTAACTGATTAAGGATAAAATAAATCTGTTTAACAGCGCAATGGCAAAATCTGCTATGAAACAGGGCTGGAATACTGCTGTGATACCTCACAAGAAGGAGAATTCATGGTACTGCTTTCCACTGAGCCCGCATTTATGAAAACAATGAGTACAGTGTAGATTTTTTTAAAAGTCACAAAGGAATTATATTAAGTATCCACCAGAAAATAAATATTCATCAAATGAACTGCTTGATAAACGTAATGATTTATTTACTAAGTTAAGTTTCCAAGAGCTTGGGAACATACAAATATTAGGACATTAGACATGTGCAAATAAAGATAAGATTGGTCTCATAAACTACAAAGAAATATAGCCTATCTACATCCTACATAAATACAAAGGGAACTTTACTGTTTCAAATCTTATCTTGTCTATTTGTTTAAAAAAATTTTTTTTCCCCATCAGTACCTGCATAAATTTGCTCTGCCCATTGAGAAATGATGTATTATTTTGTGAAGTCTTACCTAGATATCTCAGCCTGGGAATTCTTCTCTCCATCAACAGTGAAAGGAGAGGCCCCCGTGAGTAGTTCATACGTTAGGACACCCAAGCTCCACCAGTCAACAGCCTATGAAAGAACAATATCAGCTTTGGAATACCAATTAATAGGTATTTTATAAAAAGAAAAGTGAACAAAACAAAGCCGTACATTTAAAAGCTACTTGACAGATTTTGCATCCAGTTTTCTGTATAAGAAGTAATAAGTGACAGTATATTTAGTGGACAGATATGGATATAAGAGAACTTAACCCCAGCAAAGTCAATCAGGGCACTAAAAAGCATTTTAGTCATTTCTAAAACTAGAAGCGGTTTTACTTTCTTGACTAACTAATAAAAATTAAACTTGAAAACAACTTCTTTAATTTTTTTTTTCTTTTTGGGTGACACCTGGCAATGCTCAGAGGTTTCTCCTGGCTCTGCACTCAGGAATTACTCCTGGTGGTGCTTGGGGGGACCATATGGGATGCTGGGGATCGAATCTGGGTCCTTTGCATGCAAGGCAAATGCCCTCCCTGCTGTGCTATCTATCGCTCCAGCCCCAACAATTTCTAAAATTTTAAATAAATGAAATCTTTGGATTTTTTGATGGGGGAGTAACGATGTACATTTTAATTTATTATTCAATCCCAATGAATCATAAGAATTTCTGAAAATAAAAGAATATAGCTGAAAAAATTCATCTGAGGGTGATACCTTTCATAACCATCTAATCAATCCCCCTGATAGAACCTAATCATGTAACCTTAAAAGCATTCATGGGAATGTGTGGAGAGATTTCAAATATAAAATAAAATAAAATGCAATCTAAATTGGGAATCTGTAGGATAACATTTATTGGCCCTTCCTCCCTGGATGTAGGGAACTTGGGTTTGTTAATTGGTCCCCCTTTTCTTTTTACAAAAACACAAAATTTGAAATCTAAAATCTATTTGTAAATTCAATTACCTTATGAAAATCAAGACAAAGTATACAGAGTTTATGAAAACTTAGTTCTTTCATGGTTAGAAGCGTCAAGATTTCAGTAACAGTTGAACACATGAATTTCTATCAATGACATAGTAACTGCACAATTTTTTTAAGCTGTCTGCTTCCAAATTTCAGGGCCAATGTTTTAAAGAAATGGTGCAAAATTTGCAAACCTAAAGATACTTTTAAGAATAGGCAACAAACTGGGGCTGGAGCAATAGCACAGGGGGTTGGGCGTTTGCCTTGCACGTGGCCGACCCGGGTTCGATTCCCAGCATCCCATATGGTCCCGTGAGCACTGCCAGGAGTAATTCCTGAGTGCAGAGCCAGGAGTAACTCCCGTGCACTGCCGAGTGTAACCCAAAAAGAAAAAAAAACAGCAATGATATAAAAAGGATGAGATAAGCTGAACACACAAGGCATCTGTATAGGATGGTGGGGACTGAACCCCAGTCATGTGCAAGGCAAGCACCCTACCTTCTGTGCTATCATTCTAGCCCAAAGACGTGTTCTTAAACAGGTGGAGATCAATAACCAGAGTTTGAGTCTTGGGCCTGAAATCAATACACATAACCCTGAAGTATAACAGGCTTCTAAGTATCATTAGTCATTAGCCAGAAGAACATTCTTCCAAGTTAAGATATTCCTTCAATCTTCCTGTAAATATTCTACTAAGATATTACATTTGTAGGACTTTGGAAGGCACTTTGGAGGGAGAGAGGAAGTTCCTTATCTGGAGAAAGTCATTAACAAAGCACAAAGATTGCACAGATGTAGAACCTTTAACAGGAGGAATCAAAGTAAGGGACTTAGGTATCATTTCACAATATACCGAAGTCTCTCCTATAATCATCATTCTGTACATCGACAGGGAAGCAAAGAGTGGTGAAAAATCAAGCTTTTTAGAGGGCTTCGAAGAACAGACTATGTTGAGTTTGGGTTTTATTCTCTCACAGTTGTTGTAACGGTTATCTCTGTTGCAGAGATAATCAATAATGTCTCCGGCCTCGCGAGAAAGTTAAAGGCAGAAATTTCTTGGATCTCTTCCCTCTAAAATACCACCTAAGGTATGTTCTACTCTACAGAGTGAAGAGAAACCGAGACAGCCCAGCACCACCGGGGTGCACCCAGGATGCCTCAACTGTGCTCCCTAGCACGGTCCTGCCAAACACACGCAGAGGAACACCCGGAAGCAGAAAAAAGAACATACCTTGTCGTGTCCCGAGTCTCCGCCTTTGACAATATCTGGGGCCATGTATTCAATAGTTCCACAAAAGGAATATGCTCTTTCAGCCTTAAACAAACAAACAGAAAGGGATGTGATTCCATGCAAGCACAACCAGTGACAGTCAAAGAAAGTTCCCACGGCATGTGGGTGGCTCAGGTCTACGGCGCAACAAAGCAGTGGCAGAATTTCGCTCTCACCAGGACACACATATCTGTGGTGTGGATTCTGGATGAATGTCTCATGCCTGAAACTCAGTAGCCTTTCCATCTATCCATCTGTCCATCCATCTACCCATTCACCTATCCATCCATCCATCCATCCATCCATCCATCCATCCATCCATCCATCATCTATCCATCCATCATCCATCCATCCATCCATCCATCCATTATCCATCCATCATCCATCCATCCATCCATCCGTTCATCCACTCACCCACACACCTGTCTGTCCATCTGCATGTCCATCCATTCATCTGTTACATCACCCGTTCTTTTTCCAAAATGCAAGTAGCCTTAATAGGGTACCATGAGCTGCCTGACACTTTAATGTAAATGACTCTTTCCAGCTAGGTAAGACTGAAAAAACACTGGAAATTTGAGGGGGAAGGATGATCAGCTGCTAGAAGGGTAACAGAGAACACAAAGATGAAAAAAAAACCCAAACTTTTCCTACCACACCACCTTGTTTACACTGCTGATAGTATGATTGGCATTTATAAACCAAAACTGCCTTTTTGAAAAGTGATGTTTCTATTATTTGTGTTTATTTGTTTGGCCATGCCAGGTGGTGTTTTGGGCTTACTCCTGGCTCAGAAATTACTCCTGGTGGTGCTTAGGGGACTATATGGGATTCTGGGGATCAAATGCAGGCTAGTGCGTGCAAGGGAAGCACCCTATCTGCTGTACTTTCTCTCTAGTCTCCTTAAAAGGCTAATGTCTTTAAAAAGTGATTTGCTTTATGAAGAACTTTTTGGGGGGCTCACACCCAGGGGTGCTCAGGTGTACCCTCAATTTCTCCCAAAAGAGTTAAATGGAGGTCAGAGTGAAAGTATAATGGGTAGTACACTAGCCTTGTACACAAACAACCTGAGTTCAGTCCCTGGTATCCCATATGTTCCCCCTGAGCACTGCCAGGAGTGATTCCTGAGTGCAGAGCCATGAGTAACCCCTGAGCACAGCTGGGTGTGGCCCCAAAACAACCCCCTCCCACCCAAATTAAGTGACCGAGTTTGTCACATCACCCCACAACAATAAAAAAAAGAGAGATGTTCAAATTGTTAAGTAGAATAAATAGCAAAAAATAAACAATTATTTTTCTTTTGCAATACACTCTGCTATGGCTGTATCTAGAACTTTTAAAGGTACTTTGAGGCAATTAAATTATTTTGGAGAAAGGTTTCCCCCCACCCCTCTAGGAGGAGGGGCACACCCAGCAGAGCTCCGGGCTTACTCCTGCTTCTGTGCTCAGGGATCGCTTCTTGGTGGGGTTTGGAGGGGACCCTATGTGGTGCTGAGGTTTAAACCGGGTCAGTCCTGTGCAAGGCAAGCACCTCAGCCCCTGCACTATCTCTCCAGTCCCTGGAGAAAGCTTTTCAATGGACTCTGTAGTCTTTCACCAGAAAGATTTACAAAAAATGATTTCTCTTAATTATCAATTTTAAATGTCAAGAACATTATTTCAGTTATGTTATAGAGCTCTCTATTGACTGGAGCTTAAACAAGCTGCAGAGATGATGAACGTAGTCAATGTACTTAAAGGCTGTATTTTAAAATATCTAATTTAATAGACATACAAATATTAATGCAAAATATGATCTGTAAGTTTCAATTGTGTGCAATAATATTCTGGAAGATTATTACCTCTCTAGATACTGAAAAAAAAAACTCAATACAATTAAGCTTAAGTCTATAATTTTCTTTCTTGTTACCTCGTAGAATTCTACTTCTTAATAGTTAACATAAATTTATCTACCAAATATTATTATGTCTACTTCATTATTACAGTAATAAAGACTAAGTTTGTATCAAACTACTAGAAAGATTAAATGTAAGTTAAATTGATTGCATATAAATATTATGTAAATAAAAAGCAATCAATTTTTAGACATCCGTAGGCAGAAAAAAAATGGATGTACTGGGAAGCACTGTCTGTTGTCTGAGTGATTTTTTATTTTATTTTTGGATACAACCTGCAGCAAGTGCTGAAGGCTTACTCCTGGCTCTGCCTTCAGGAATCAATCCTGACTGTGCTCAGGGGACCATTTGGGGGACTGGAGATCAAACCTGGGTCAGCCACATGCGAGGCAAGTGCCCTATTCACTAGACTATATCTTTCTAGTCCCAGCTGACTCAATTATTAAAAAAGAAAATATTAAAAAGTTATAAAAAATAAAATTATTTTTTAAAAAACTATTTATTTTTCGTCAGTTAACTCTACTATGCAAGAACATTTTGTTTGGGATTTTAAGGGAAAAAATTGCCGAGAAGCACATTAAAATTACTACATCATAAAATTTAACATTTCAGTTCATCTCTGTGGATACAATGAAAAAGCAAAGTCCCCTAACTGGTTGCATGAAAGCTCTTGGGGAAAGAAAGATGCAGAAAGACCAACTCAGCCTCTCCAAAAGCTTTATGCCTCGGCCCTAGTTGGAAACACACAAACACACAAATATTCCTCGTGTAAATTAACTAATTAAGCTTGTGCCTCTTGTAGGTTTGGGGTCTGAAGTTACTCCTTCGCCCTCCCCAAGGTAAGGGAAAGTGAGACAATCTGGTCCTGCAGGCTGATCCTCAGGATGGATGGAGGAAGAACTGTAACATTCCCACTAGGGAGCAGCCAATAACCACATGGAGAAAGCCCATGGGTCCCTGAGCAAGAAACTAGACTCTGCAGACCCAGAAAGGAGGCTCTCTGTTAAGAAAGAGGTAGCAGAGGTAATATCACTACAGATGAGGTTAGGAAGGCACAAAAAAGAATAAAAATGGAACATTGGAAACATTCACATACATGAAAAAGATATTAACAAAAATAGGCAGGATGGACATAGCAGACCCAGTAGAGAGAGAATTCATAACTGGAAAATAGAGTTGGGAGATGAGCCTGAACACTGCTAGAGCTGCAAGGAAAATATACCTATTTTTGAGTTACAAATTTCTACTTTTTTTTTCTATCTGGAAGGGCACCACATAAAGCAGTGCGGTGGTGGGGGGGGAGGAGGGACTGGGATGGGGGGTAACTCTGATGATACTTTGCCAACTGGGGTTCAGAGTTCAGTGCAAGGGCCCAAGACATTAAGGCTGCTCAGTCCCACGGCCCTAGGTCCCACCTGAGCCACCCTGGTGATGTTTGGGGTGGCCCGACTGAGTGCTGCAGGGAACCGAACCAGCATCCTATATATGCAAAACAGGATCCCCTGTGCTAGTTGACCCTGACCCTCTGCTAGTTCCCCACACTCCAAATTTTCAGCCTCTAAATTTCAATTACTTTTCTTTGAGTGGGGGCACACTTGATGATGCTTAGGGGTTATTCCTGACCCTGCACTCAGGAATCACTTCTGGCAGTCAAGTACCTTCCCTTCTGGCCCCTGAAATTCCTGTTTCTTTAGTGGAGATTATGAGAGCATTTCCCTCATAATAACTCACTATGCCAATCATTTGTGTTTTTTTCATGTATGTGGTTTATAGAAAAAAAAATTTTTTGAGGGGGTGGTTTGGGCAACATTTCATGATGTTACTATAATCCTGATACCAAAGTCAGACAAATGTTGTGTTAGAAACAAAATTTATATGTCAACACTTAAAATACTAAAGTGTTAACAAGCAAAGGCTAACATTATATTAAAAAATATATACCACACAATGTAAAGTTTGTTTCAAGAATTAAATTAGATAGCTCCATACTGGAAAAAAAAACCCTATTCTGTAAGCCTTATCATAAGATGGTTAAAGAGAAGGAAAAGAATTTCCTTCTATTAGCAATTAGAAATGAAAAACGTGATTTTTTTAAACATGATTTTTAAAAACTGCAGCAAGTAGCACACTAAACGGCTAAAACCTGAGACACAGAATCTTATGTCATACACACATCTAAAACTTAGTAGATAGAGATAAAACCAAACACAAAATTTAATCTACGAGACTGAAAAGAAAGTCACACTAAATTATTAGTGGTGCTTTTCATAGTTTTAGAATAGTAATCAGCTAAGTAAATCTGTACATTAGAGGAACTAAGAGAAACCCAACAGAGCTATTTATGTGCAACATTCCTGTGTTTTGCAAAAAAAAAAAAATTCCAGAAAAAAACATAAAGTTAATGGAAATAATATATATAATAAAAATTACAAAAGCCCAGGGTATAACTGGAGTGGAGTGCTGAGTCCCCAGCACCAACAAAGAAAGGAAGATAGTGAGGACATAAAAGACAAATGATAAAGATCTAACTATTTAAGAATCTATCGGTTATTTACTGAGTCAGAAGATTCAATATGCAGAGGTTATAGTTCTCTGTTTAGTACAGTGGGTAGGGTGCTTGCCTTGCATGCGGCAACCCCGGTATCCCACAGGATCCCCCAAGCACCGCCAGGAGTGACCCATAAGCACTGTCGGTGTATAAAGGGGAGCGGAATGCTCCCTCATTTTTGTTGTTGCCCTTCCCTTTTTAACTCTTGGTCTGATTTCTCTAAACAAAATTCGCAAATGATCCACAAGCATAAGGAAAGGCCAGTCAACAGCGCCAGGGAAGTCAATGCCGCCTGTACTATGTGCCCTGTCGCCATCCGGACACAGTCACAGTAAAGGGCAGAAATAGCCAAGTGCATGTGAGGAGGTGGAGGAATGGGAACTTGTGTGCACTAGGGTGGAAAACATCAAATGGTGTGGCCGTGAAAGAGTGTTTCCTCAAAAGAGGCTGTCACCAGATCCAGCGATCTTACTTAGCAGTCAGAGGTAAAATCTTTAATTCCAAAATAATTAAAATTACAATCTTGAGGGTGTTGCAGCTCTTTTAGAATTTGTCTAGAAAGTTTTCCAGTGAGACCCCCCCTAAAACAAGTATATGATCTTGGGGGCTGGTGAGACAGTGCAGGGGTCAGGTGTATGCCATGCATGTAGCCAACCATGGGACCACATGGTTCCTGGATTGGCGGGTGCAGCCCTGGAGGGCCTCAGGCTGGGGTGTCCTGGGTATCCCCAGAACTACAGGGCCCAGACAGCATGGCATCCTTATACTGAACCACTGGCCCAGTTGACTGTGAATAGTTGGAGGGGGAGTGTCCTTGGGCCTCCTGTGCACTACTTGGGAGCACTCTTCAGCCAACAACATCAACGAAAGTACCCAGTATAATCTTGCAGAGATTTTTCTGCATCTGGGTCATCCGCTCACCACCCTTTGGAGCTTGGGGTGGGGAACTCCCACAAACCAATCACTCAGGAAAACAGCGCAACATTGTGAAGGAGAAAGCATCTAACTATCTCAGTAGGTGAATAAGCCCTGGTTACTCATAACAAAGCACTATACAGCAGCTACAATAAATGAAACATTCATGTTTACCTATATGAGCCAATTACAAAACAGGTCAAATAGAAAATCAACTTGCAATAAGGCGTTCCACAGGGGTGCACGCTGGGAACGAGAGGTAACAATATGTGCTGTTAACGCACAGGCAAAGAAGGGCATAAAACAGGATGAAATTCAATCTACCACAGGTTTACGGCCTGCAGCCATGCAGTTACCCTGGGCAGAGGAAAACAGAATAATCAGCTTGCTCGTGGTCATTTTTAATTTGCGCTCATGGACCCTGTGCTCATAAACCTCCATAGTGGTCCCAGAAAAGGCTTGTTCCCAGATCCACTCGGAGGATGGGGGGTAGGGGGGGCGGGGTATGACTCACTGCCACAACACTTGCCTGTGTGTTTGACCCTCTGGGTTTGATTCTGTCACCAAAGCATAGAAAGAGAGAGAGAGAGAGAGAGAGAGAGAGAGAGAGAGAGAGAGACAGACAGACAGACACACA
>JAOXYA010100143.1:0-10883 GCA_028565675.1 Sorex palustris | reverse complement strand
GAACTCCCGAGAAACCTCAATGAGCTTAGTAATCGTGTGGATATGGTCGATGGTACTGAATCCTTTTCGGAATCCGGAATCTTTCACTCATACTAAAGAATAAAGTGAGAACATTTCTTTTTTTTTTTCTTGTCTGGTCACACCTGGCGATGCTCAGGGGTTACTCCTGACTTTGCACTCCGCAATCACTCCTGGCAGTGCTCAGGGGACCATATGGGATGCTGGGAATCGAACCCGGGTTGGCCGCGCGCAAGGCAAAAAAACCTGCTGTGCTATCACTCCAGCCTCGAGAAGATTTCTTAATGTAGAACCATTGTTCTAAATGCAGGAGACAATTGCCCTTTGTAAATATGAAATGTAAGGCTGAGAGGAGGGTTGGGTTAGCTAAAACTCAACCAAGAGTATTTCACAGTTCCTTTCTCAGAAAATGTCTCTGCAACTTTGGATTGTTGTCCAACAGTTTGTAGATGTACTAGAGATATGTAGCAAAGCACAACACTACCACCAACAAAAAACACTGACTAGAGACTAGTCCATAGTGCATTACTCTGGTCCCTTAACTTGCACATCGACCTTCAAAATATACCTTTATCTCCAGAAACCACTTCTCTGGCATCCCTAAGACATCTGTCTTCATTGAGTGTGATGGAAATGTTGAGTCATTGGGTAGGAGCTTTACATTTAGTCACTATTCACACCACTGCATGCTAGGAATAATATAGGACACTTAGTTGTGACATTTTACTTCCTATAACTTCATCCTCATCTAAGGTTATAAAATCTTAGTTTTTATATTTAGAAAACTGAAACTCAGAGATGTGCATGTCCTACTTAGGGCGAGACAGCTGGTGAGTAAGTATCAGTGTTGAGATTAGAATTCTAGATCTGACTTCAGCAGAAGACCTGAGAGCCCCTAATCACTAGGTCAGGACATTTGGAATTCTTTTAGGAGGCAACAGGGAGTTGTTGACAGTGAACAACGAAACAGCTTGATATATGAGAGAAGACATTTTCCTCTTGAGTGCACACAGAGAAGTTGTACATCAATAAAAACAGTCTTTAAACCTCTCCCATTTTTATAGACCCTTGTGAAACCCTTGGACTTGTTTTTTTATTTTTCCAGATGAAACTGTATGTGCTGCCTGGCTTCAGTCCTAGGGTTTCTTGGTGCAGAGTCTCTAGTTATAAGCTGCTTGGCCTGATGTTTATTTTATAATATTTCTGTTCCCACATCCTTCATGTCACTTCTGCTCTCAGAAGTGATGGATCTGTGCACTGGAGTAATCATTTGTAAGATGGTTTGGGAAGCTGAACCCCAAACCACCCTTTCCACACTGCCCATGTGTTCACATTTATGCCTGCCAGTAACATATTTTAATGCCCAGCTTAGTTGCACAGTTTATATTCCACTTTGTATTCTATTGTTTTAAAGCTTGGATTATTGACACTTTTATATTGTGATTTTATTGAGAATGGAGTTAACAATTTACATATTTGTAATGACTTTTTCCTGCCAGAACAGTGATAAACTTGTAGGTTACTCTGTATAAACTCATAGAATGAAAATAATTATTGGGAGGAAACTTCTGAGAGAAATCCTGTTTCTAAGCAAACTCCTGTTGCTTAGAGCCTAAATAGATTCCTCACCAGATATATGTATAGACATTGCTGAAGAAGTAAATGTGGGAAATGTTCCCAAAGGCAAAGGTAATATGTATCCATTATCTGTTACTGTGTAATGTCAACTATTCAGACTTTGATTTTGGACTTCTAGCTTGAACCTGAGAGAAGCTTAAGCCATCCAACTTCTGATCATTTGTTGTGGCAAAGCTAGGAAATTAATACAGTGGGATTCAGTTAAGTGTATGCAATAAAGGCATGTCAGACAGGGGCTTGTTTGCAGTTCTGTGGCTCAGGCATTAGTATCGGTCCTGCTGAACTCACCTGTGGTCACTCATGGAGCTGGCGTTTTGGAGCTGCCTAATCTGAGTCAGTCTCACTCCTGTGAGTTAGTCAGTGCTCACTGCAGATGGCTTCTTCTCTGTTCATCA
This sequence comes from Sorex palustris, assembly GCA_028565675.1. Lineage (NCBI taxonomy): Eukaryota > Metazoa > Chordata > Mammalia > Eulipotyphla > Soricidae > Sorex > Sorex palustris. The sequence goes on along the minus strand of JAOXYA010100143.1, from coordinate 8,832 downwards.
TGTGGTGCCCCATCCTCTAAACCAATGTTTCTCAATATTTTCCATCTTGTGGTCCCCCTTCCTACCTCTGAACTCCCCTAGACTCATGTCATGGCCCCCCACTTATGTGATTTTTGCCTGTGCCCCCTTTGGAATGTTCTGGAGGCCAAAAAAGAGTCATATGCCCCAACCCAATAGAAACAGTCCTCTAGACTAGTTTCCTAATATGAATGATACTGCCACCATGCATGGGAATAATGGAGGGTGTTTGCTATTTGTTTGCTTAAAGAAAGTAAACTGGGGGTGATTTCTGTTTTCTGAAAGGGGAAGAGTCAGTAGGCTAATGAACTTTGGGGACATCTGCTCTAGAACAGTGCATCCTAAAATTTCTCACTCATAACCTTTTTTAACCTGAGGAATTTTTATGTGACCCAAGGTATATATAATAGATATACAAAGCAAATATTCACTAATAATAAATAACAAATTTGTTTTGTTTACTTTTTGTTTGTTTTCTTGTTTGTGGTGTTGCACATGGTGTTGTTCAGAGTTTTGTTTTGATTCTGTGGTCAGAATCACTCCTTGGTACTGCTTGGGTGACCAGATGCTCAAAGGATCCCTGGGGCTGTAAATCAGGGGATTCTATGTGTGAGGCAAGTGTCTTACCTCCTGTATTATCTCTCTGGCCCCTTAAAACAAAGTTTTTGAACCCCACATTCAGTTACATAACCTTACCTGGCGTTACAATCCTCGGTTTCACAAGCCAGGCTCTAGAAGACACGTCTGAGTTTCTTTACATGGTGTCAGAAGTGTTCCAAGAAAAAGAGAGCAGAAGTTGCAACGTAATACTGAAACCTTGATGTCAGTGTCTTCTCTGCTGTGTTCTTCTGATCATAGTGTGCTTTTAGACAAGTCTCAAACTAGTCCAGACTAGTCCAAAAGTTTTACTCTTCTGGACAAGTTTCAAGATAGTCCAGAATCAGGGAATGGGAATATAGACAATCTTTTGCAGGAAGGAGAGATGGCAGTATTGAAAGGATCCTGCACCCATGCGTGGGGGTTTGATGCAGCCAGCAGTGTGAGCAGTAGACCACTGAGGACCTCTGTTTTTTTTATTCACCCTCAAGCTTAAACTACATGTTCCCCAAGAAGCTCCTCTCTGTGGAGAGCAAAATAGAATCCTCAGACCAGTGGTTTAATAATGACAAGCAGTTCGTGTTAGGGGCCTGAATAAAATTATCTGACTGTTCTGGAAAGGTTTTTGATGGATATCATAAAATTCCTCATCACCATCCCACAAATCTTATACTTCCCCATATAGCTTTGAACTTCGGTACATAAAGCAGTTTGGAAGAGTGGAAAATCATGGATTTGGGAGTTGAGTATACCTGGGTTGAAACAGTTTAGTTATAGAACTGATGGGTTTCAAAATTTTGAATAGGTTACTTGGCTTCTCTGAATCTTTTTTATTTTCCTTCATAGTTTGAGTATAGCTGTTTTCTGTAATTGAAGTGTCATTCATTCCTTAATGACCTGAGATGCTCCATGAATAATTAGAATATATCTAATGGCAGAATGAGCTCACATTCAGAATCCTGAATAAACGGTGAGTCCCAACCCTGACCCTTTAATCATATCTTGGCATACTGACCAGAAGATCAAAGTTTCTGAGTACTGACTTCCTCTCTTTTTCTGTCATGATAGCTGTAGTCACGATGGACTCACCTAACTCTGGTCTCCTTCAGAAAGGTCAGAGGAGAGTGTTTTTTTAAAAGTTAATTTATTGAATCACTGTGAGAACAGTTACAAAGCTTTCAGGTTTAAGTCTCGGTCACACAATGATCAAACACCCATCCCTTCACCAGTGCATATTTTCCACCACCAAGAACTCCAATATACTCCCCTATCCCACCCCTACTCTTGCCTGTGAGGCAGATGATTTCCACTTAACTGTCTCTCTACTTTTATTACATTTATTATTTTGACAAAAGACGCACCATTATTATTTGGAATTTCCCCCCAACAATCAGACCTTTTGAAAAGGCATCGTGAAATATTTTTTTTTCTATTGCTGATTATGAAGAACATATGATGTTGTGTGGCCGCAATATCGGCTGTACAGTTTTGGATTTCTGATATTTTACTAATTAAGTCTGGAAGGATTTCTGCCAAAGGCTGCATAGTTTCGAGATGGGTTTGTGTGCCTCTGAGTCCATGGCTATGCTGGAGAGCTGCTTGTCAGGGGCAACTCGTGTCTTGGCGGGGTGGGAAGGACTTGCCGGTTCTGCCTCCCATCCCATAAGGCCGCAGTTGCCCCATCACCACCGGCTCATACCTGGCTGCCCAATAGGGCCTGAGGCGGTGGCCACTGTGCCATGGGGAGATGAGGGGAAGGTGGAAGAGACAGAGATACTTTCCCTCCCGGGGTGGGGGCATAGTGCCATAGCTTAATACATGTCTATTCACATTTCTGCCAAAAGCTGCTGGGTTCCGAATTAGGTCCATGTGCATCTGGGTCCATTGCTGTGCTGGAGAGCCACTTGTGGGGGGGAGGGCGCAACTTGTGGTCCAGAGGAGAATGTTTAAGAAAAGCAGCCCAAAGAACTCCAGAGAACAAGAAATTCTGTGTGCATACTGAATGAAATATCTTTAAATGATGCATAGATCCCACTTCTGCTTGGACAGTGGGGTGGGATTTCGACATAGAGGATCTAGAACTTCTAGATGTGAGGTTTTAGAGGTCTTTTCATCTCTCTGAGCCTAACTTCTCTAGTCTGAAGATTAGGGGTCAGAATTTTTTTTTAATTTGTTGAGAACAGGGGAATATTTGTTAAAAGCCTTGCAGAATTCCTCAAACATAGTAGGACTCAGTATAGCTTTGTGATGTTTCTCAACATTCCGAACATTGTACATCACTGAGTGCTAGCACTATGCTGCCTAGAGGAAGTGATGGAAAGGAACATTCTATGCGTTGAATGAAGTGGAGCTGGGAAAACTTGGCTATATTTCAGAAAAATTATGTGTCATGCAATTTTTTCTCCTGCTTGTTTAGTGACTGATATGATCATTGATCTCAGTGAAGATTTATTAGAAAGCAGGAACAAGCAGGAACTGCCATTATCAGCTTATACCCCTACTGTCTGCTAGCCAGGAAATTAGGCTTCAGCAGATTAAGTAACTTGGCCAAGGTCTCACAACTAGGACGTGACAGTAGGGAACCATGTTGTCAATCCACATGTAAAAATAGAAAAGGAAAACTAAAAAAGCAAGTAGATTGGAGTGAACTGCATTAAAATTTTCAGTTAATACATGGTGTGGAGGGGGATACTGAGACATAAAATATTTGTTTCCTATAAAGACTTTAATTTTCAAAATATTTATGATGAAACTACATTGATTTTATAATGTATAAACTAATTTAAAAAGGAGTAAAAATTTTAATGGAGAAAGTTTATGAGAGCAGAGCCTAAGTAGAGTCTTATGTTTTGATTAGGAATGTGGGTGTCCCTCACTGGGAGAAGTATAGTAGACCCAGAGCAGGCCAACTTGGAATAGATGCCAGCCCTCTCCTAGGTTTGGAGAATGGAGCTTCCTCATAGAAATGGTCCTTGGATTGATTTAAAGGCTTGGGAGGGGGAAGAGTGGTGTGCAGGGCAGTCAGAAAAACATTGTCTTCAACTTTCTCTGTTCATTTATCTCTGTCTTGGCCTCCTGGGCTAGTGATAATTGGGGGTCAGGGGAGTGGGAGGAGAGCGGCCAAAGTTTCCTGGTGTTTTGAATGATGCATCTCGGGACCAATTGGAGGGACTAGGGAAAGGCCTCAAAAGTCCCCAGCAGGACAGAGATGAAGGAACTAGGGAAGAAGATATGTCCAGACTATTATTGATACTGTAAAGTGCAAAATGCCTTACCATTTATCATTGGCAGTAAATTCCTAGTATTCCAGTAGATGTTCTGCAGTGGAGAGGTAGAACTTTTAAAAAAGCATTTGTCCATTTTTATTTTATTTTTGGTTTGGGAGTCACACTCAGCAATGATTAGGGCCTCCTTCCACCTTGGTACTTATAAGTCATTTTTGGCTGTGTTTATGGGACTGTGTGGTACTAGGGTTGGATTCCAGTCTCCTACATGCAAAGTGTGTGCTTAGACCATTGATCTGTCTCTACAGAGCAGCATTTGTCCACTTAAGCCACAAGGCTTACCTGTTTGTTAATCACTGCCAATGTCCCCTCAGATCTGAACTATCTTTGGTCTCTCTACTAGAAGTTCTCATAACAGGCTCCTTTCTTGGAGCTGGCTCTGACCCTACCAGCCCCCCAGGATGCCAGGCCACTAGGAGTGTACCCAGATATCTGGAGTACACACAGGATTTTTTTAGGCCCTAGTGCACCGGGCTAGATGCTGAGTCTATGCCAGTTCTCCCTATAGAGGTGATTTGACATGGTCAGGTCAAGGGAGGTGGGGAGAGGGAAATGGAGAGGAATAGGGAGAGGGAGGGACTCCCCCCGCCCCACACACAGGTATCCTGGAGTTTTCTATTGGGTTTGCTTCTTGTTCAGTCCTGAATGTCCAGGCAGGTCAGTGTTGCTGAAGTCTGTTCCAGGATTCACGCTCTTTGCTTTTGTGCTCTGATCACAAGGAGAAGGGAGAGGGTGAGTTAAAGCAGGACTACTACCTCACTTAATATTGTGCAGCTTTATGGTACTTTCTGGTGAATCAGAGCCAGGATGCATCTAGACATTCTTAGCCTGCTTTTCATTATTGCTGGTTTCTGTTTCATCCCTAAGCAATGGGACTCTGTGGAAGTAGATTATCTCTATTTACAGATCATAATCAACGTCTAGCTGTCAACTTGTTTAATTGTCATCAGTTGCCTTGAAAGAATGGTTTAAGCCTTGCTATTATCTTTGCAGGGAAGAGTTTAGCAAGGCAGATAATGGGGCTTCACACCAGGGCACAGGAAAGGATAGGAAGACCATGAGATTGATAGTCAGAGATGGATATCACCACATTAGGGGGCTGTGTTTCCTTGACTGCAGGAAGAAGGTTTGAGGATGAGCCAGGGATTCATCCTTAAAGGTCTGGAGCCTAGAAATTCTTGGCTTTCTTGTCAGACCTCTTCTTTCTTTTACTTGACTCTTGATTTCAAATTTTATCACCTTTGGCAAGGAAATGTGTTTGGAGAATGGCATGTGTGTAACTTGGGTCTTTTGAGCTAGTAACTTTGGGATTGAGAAACAATGGCAGGATTAAACCGTGGTGTCTACACTTGGCAGGTCCATCCCAGTCTGTGTGTGCAGCCACAGAAGCTTCAGCTCGGCACTTCATGTGCACTCTGCCTTGTGCAGTGAGGCTGATGTACAGTAGATCAAGTTCTCTGCCTTCCACTTCCACAAGTTCTCTGCTTGAAGTGTATTTGGACTCTCACACACTTGAAGTCACTGAGTACTCAGCACAGTGAACCCTGCTGAAAGTCAGGTCCGTGCTCCAGGGTCGCCGTGGGTGTCCTATTCACACTTTTTTATTTGGGGGATCTTTTCTCTAGCTCACTGTTCTATGATCTTCTCAACGAGACTGAAATTAAATTCAGCCTCTTCTCCTTAGATCCAATGCTCCCTTTTCTTCAGAGCTACAATCTCAAGTTTCTTTATCAGTTCTTCATTTCTTGACTGCCTCATCTTAATTTCAGTTCTAGTTGCCCTTTATAACCTGCATCTCCTCCTTTTCATGCCTCTATACCTTTCAATATCATGCCCCTGTGCCTTCTAAAACCTCCTGTGCAGCCTTTTTGCTCCTGCCTAGTTGTTCAGCTTGCACAGATTAATCTTCCAGAACCAGAAAATAAGTATTGTTGTCCCTCACTGTAGCCTCTTAACCAGAGGTCAGTGCAGGGTCACCCTGGAGATTGAGTGGTATCATTGGGAATTATTATGGAATCCATGCTGAGGAAGCCCCCAGTGATAGCCATAGACTTATTTTTATCACTGATAATTTGCACATTGATGGCCCAAGTTGTGACGTTAAAGACTTTTAAATCCTGCTCCCTAACTTTGGCCATAATCTTTCTCCTTAACATTTGATGGGTGTGTGTCTAGCATTTCAATTCTTTGGGTCATTGACTGAAACCAGATACCCTGAAGATGCCAAAACAGCTACCTGCGCCACAAGTAAAGCCATACACTGTTAGGTGAATGGTGCCTGACTGAAGGTAGAGGAACAGAAAGCTGAGAAGCTAGAATCTTGGAATCTTGAGAAGCTAGAATCAACCCACGCTCAACCGTCGACTGTATCATCTTGTGTATTGATTTTTCCTTCAGTCTTTCTTCAGAAACAAAACCAAGGTTTGAGCCTGTGATCTGCGCATCTAGATCACTCACTCTGTTGTACTCTTCTGTTTTCAAAGGAATTTGGGAGATTTTGTTTCCAGACTATATGCTGCTTTTCTCCCTGTCTCATGCCAAAACATCATATTTGGTCTTGACTAAAAGAAATTATAGTGTGTTGGCATTAGGAGCACCTGGGAGATTCCTTTGATTCAGCTTCATACCAATGATGGACATGTATAATATTCAGAAGGCAAAGGAGACAGCAGATTGATTTCCTGTCAGACTCCTGTGGCAGACAGGCCCACTGGGTCTCCAGGGCTCAAAGCACTTAGTAACCATCACTGACCTTTCCTGAAAAGGGATGTGGAGGTGGACAGAATGCCTTGGTGGACACCACTGTCTGGGTTAAGTATGTTAATGGTTTTCTTTGTTCTCTCTCCCTTCCTTTTCATGGAGCCTGGGAGTCTGGGGGCCTTGCTGCCTGCTGATAGAAACCTTGACATATGTCCTCTTTGGGGAAGACCATCATCTCCTATGAACTCAGGACAAGGCCTCTACATGGTTATCTAGGGCTTAGTCAACCCCCTCTGTGACCTGATGTTTTCTTCTTTTTGTTTTGGAACTGTTATTGGTGGTAACCTTGAGCACAATCTACACACTAGTAAATACACAAGGATGGCAAATAAATTAGAGATAATATTAGGGAGGTAAAAGACCTAAATGAGTTAGAGCTTTGGGAAAAGCCTTAGGGAGCCAGCAAGGAGGTGAATTTGAATGTGGGTGAGGAGTAGGTAGGAAGTGCAATAGAAGTAATTCTAATGACCAGTAGCCCATATGTTTCTTCTTTCCTTCGGTGGTCTTCCAGTTTCCTAAGCCCCACATCTTGGAGAGCAGGCCCAATCTAATATGTGTTATTGCATAATAGTTGATTTCATCTTTGCTGTTTAGTCTAAGCCAGTTTAGAGCGCTTGCAGCAATACCAGTTTGGCAGTTTCCAAAAGGCAGAACCAGGCTCTACGTACATGTGCAGGTCTAATAATTGGCATCTGAGTGCTGTCTATATTAAAAAATAATACAGATTTCGTAGTCCTCTTGTCAGGCCCACATTTGCTGCCTCTTTGTTAATAATAACGTTTATATACACTAAGCACACAGTGAAAGGAAAACAATTCTTTTTCCCCTCCACCCCTTGCCCCATGCCCCTTTGCGCTATTGTTGTTCCAATGACCATACTTCTTTCCTTCGGTGGTCTTCTTTCCTTCGGTGACCAGGGTTCCCCACTTGATTAGAGAGCTCCTGCATTCTTGGTTGTAGTGGGGATCACAAAAAGTAGTGTCACTGGGGTCATATTCAGTATATAGGATGGTGCCAGGGATCACACTCATAGCCTTATGCCTGTGAGGTGGATACTCTGCCGCTAATGAATCTTGGACCCCCCAGAGAAAGCAGTTTAAAGAGGCTTTTGGAAGAGGTGTCCTGGATTTGTCTTTTCAGTGCCTTTAAACAATTCGAGATCCAGTGTCTAACTGCAGCTCCTACCTTGAAGGCCACAGAATATTTCATGACTTGGAAATATGTGGCTCTGAGACTTTTCCTGAAAGTATACTCTTATGCCTTAGCATTTCTTTCACTCTACTTTCATCAAGAGAACTTTAACAATAATTCCCTCCCTTTCCTTAACCAAGGAAAAGAAAGATTCCCAGGGATGTGTCAGAAAGATTCCTGTGGACTTGTCAAAAACATCCCACCACTCATTAGCTCTGTGACTCTCAGCCAGTCATAAAGACTCTCTAAGAATCCTTCCCTCCTGTGTAAAATGTGGGAACAGATGTTCGACCTCGTAAATCTGCTATGAGGATTCCATACAATAACAAAAGGAAGTGCTAGCCCAGAAGATATCATTATCTCCTTCCATTTGACTCCTCGGTTCCCTTTCTGCAAAGCTGACTGTACTCTGGCTTCCTTCCTCTCGGTGTTGCATGGCCCTCTTGCTGACGCTTACGTCGCCCCCATCTCAGCCCACTTTCCTACGGGGAACAGCACAGTTCTCACTCTACATAGATCAGTGTCCCCAACTCACTAGTTGGTTATATCTAAAAATTCTGTAGTGAGTTAGCTGTCAAAACTAGGCTTGTGTTTCCTAAAAAACAAACAGCGCCAACCCCCTTCCCAAATCCACACATTTATCATTATGGCTAAAAGGCTAAGGCCAAAACAACTCACCACATAGCAGGTATTTGCAGTGAAAAAAGAAAGTGGAGAATGGAATTGTTTTACTAGTAAGTCTAGCAAAAATCTCAGCAATGAGAAGCCCTGTTTTACTTTATCTTGAAAGCGTCTCTGATCAAAAGCAGGTTAAGTTAATTTAGAAGATGAGGAAGTGGGTGGTTGAAGCTTGTAGAGGCTCTGACGTTGATTTCTGGGAGCTTTCAAGGACTTTAGCATTGCTGGCTTCCGTTCATTATTAGTTCTAATTTACTTCAAAATATATGATTCTGCCTTTTTCTTGATGCAGGTGTAAAAGTCC
>JAOXYA010100079.1:0-10886 GCA_028565675.1 Sorex palustris | reverse complement strand
CCCCACACACACACTGTGTGAGGATGACAGGGGAATGAACGCATTCTCTCTGCTGATTTTTTGTGGCCAGGAATGCAGTGCCCTCTTTGCAGTGAGCAGGTAAAGCTCTTCCTGGTGAGTTTAGTAGGAGAAAATTGGGGGTGGAGGCAGGGCTGGAGACATAATACAGAAGTGAAGGCACTTGCCTTTCATCCTGCCGCCCCTGGTTTCATCCCCAGCACCACATTGGGTCCCCAAACGCTGCCAAGGCTTGAGCCCAGAATCAGGACTAGTCCTGAGCACCACTGTGACCCCTAAACACACCCCAAAATTGGAGCTGGAGCATCTGGTAGTACCTGGGCTCAGTGGAGCTGAGGAAGCAACAGAGCTGGACTGGAAGTGCTTGGGCAGAGCTGCTGTCATTTGGTGCCAGGGACCATGCCCAGTGCTTGCACATGCTATGCCCTTTGAACGCCATCTCTGGCCTTCTCTTCCACTCCCATCCCCCAATTCTTTTTTAACCTGGAAGTATTTAGATACCCAAAGACCTGGCCCACTAGATGGATGTTATTAAAGTGCCTCTGAGTCCCAAATGCTTTGCCAGCAGTGGAAAGCCACCGAAGTATTCTAAGACGGGTTGGGCCCCTGGTTTGTAAAGTGAAGAGGCAGGGATGTACAGAGAGGGTTGGCTGCGCGTGCGGGGCCGACGCCCTCTGCACCAGCCCACACAGTTTGCTGTTAGAATTAGGGCTCTGGCTGGAAGGCGCTTGCCTTTCATGTGGTTCCTTTCCTGCTCAACCTCCGAACCACTGCTTCTGGGACATTTCTTTTTGATGTACTTGTTGGTTTCCTTTTTGCTCTAAACCCCGAGAATAGGCCCTTCATGGGTAGGTTAGGAAAGAGAGTTGGGTTAGCACTTGGGTGAGGTCAGGTACAACCCATATATCTGAGGTTGGAATTAATGTCTTCTGGGGAGTAAAGTAATAAACGATACTTAATGCTGGCATTAAAATTTGAAGACGGAGCCAGAGCGATAGTACAGCGGGTAAGGCACTTGCCTTGCACACGGCTAACCCAGATTCAGTCTCCGGCCTCCCATATGGTCCCCCAAGCACGGCCAGGAGTGATTCCTGAGCACAGAGCCAGGAGTAACTCCTGAGCACTGCTGGATGTGGCCCCAAAATAAAAATGGAAGAAAGTCATACTGTACCATATTATCGTACTGTTTGATTCAATGTGGATTTTTGTGCTTTGTTATTATTATCGCTCCAGCCCTGCTATCAAACTTACTTTGCTGGAAGGTAATAAGTTTTTCCAAAAATAGTAGGGTGTTTGCCTTTCATGCGGCCGACCCAGGTTTGATTCCCAGCTTCCCATATGGTCCCCTGAGCACCTCCAGGAGTAATGCCTGAGTGCAGAGACAGGAGTAACCCCTGTGCATCTCCAGGTGTGACCCAAAAAGTAAAAAAATATATATAGTTCTTAGAATCTTTTCAATCAGCTTTGAAAGTAACTTGATATGAAGATGAGTAGGAGATAGCGGCAGTAATTTTAAAGTTGAGGTCAGAACTCATGAATGCACTATGTCAGTTTATCACTTTTGCTCTCTGACCTGCTCTTTAAGATTTTAATTTCTGAAAGTCATGCGTAAGGCACTCCATTTGCAGTAGCTTAAATATCACATGGCTTGACAGTCAGCTCATGTGTCTACCCGCCAACCTCCATCATCTTGGCAGCCAGTTTGGACCAGTGGTGCTTTGAAAGCTAGCCGCTAGCCCAGAAATAGCCCTGCTCACAAAATAGGTTTTGTGCATTTATTTTAAACAGCTTACCATATTGGTATAGGAGCTAAGTAGCTTGTTTAGGTTAGAATTTTCTTTGTCTAAAGATACTTCAGTTGTGGCCAAAGAGGTAGGCCAAAGATTTGGCACAGACTTTGCATGGAGAGACCTAAGTTCCCATCTCGAGTCCTACCAGGTGTGGCTCAAAAAGAAAAAAGTATATACATGCTTAAGCGACAGTTAAATCTAAGTATATGTAATGGGGGGAAAGTACTAGGGCTGGAGAGACAGCATCGCAGGCAGTGCTTACACTCGGCTGACTTGGGTTAGCTCCCTGCACCCTATATGGTCTCCTAAAGTCCTGCCAGGAATAAGCCCCGAGCACTGCTAGGTGGCCCAAAAACAAGCAAAAGAAAAAAAAGTATTTTGGCCTTCTACCCCATAGTAAGCTGATGTTATTTATTTGTTTCTTTCTATTTATATATTGAGTTGTAAATATCGCATGGGTATGAGTCCTGGTTTTTAATGCTCCTTCAGAAGTGCTTCTCTGTGCTGCTGAAATTCTGACAATTATTTTAATGATCTCATAAAATAGTAGTGAATTTTATGTCTTTCATCAAAGAGCTAGCAACAGCAAGCCATGTTTGCTAATGGGCCAGGAAAGAAGCCAGCAGTAGAGCACTCGACTTTCTCATAGGAGGTTCAGGGTTTGATTCCTGGAGACACACACACACACACACACACACACACACACACACTCACACTCACACTCCACACACCCATCTATCCCCATCCACCAAAAAAAAAAAAGAAGAAAAATAAAACCTCCTGAAACTAGAGGATTTTGAATAAATACAGAGTAGTTCTAAGACTCCATTAATCCTTGCTAGTGAAAGACAGTTGTAGTATGTGCGTTTTTGCAGACACTTACAAGCATGCATAGGGTCGTGACTCTTAGCAATAGGTGGATTTGACATATCACAGCATCAATCCTTGGATGAGCCTAAGTGTGAAGCGTCACTGTCTAAGGTCACTGCACTCATAGATCAGATCTTGACAGTTCTCATTACTTTGTTAAACTTGTCTCACACCCAGTGTTTTCTTTGTAGGATTCTTTTTCCAGTGTGTTTCACATGGAGTACGAGGAGCTAGAGAAACCATCCGATACTTTAATGAGGTAAAATAACTTGTTCTCTATCTTAATGACCAATATATAGGGCCAACTACATAGTTATCTCATGAACTGTTTAAGACAGCGAAGTTAAAGACTCATACTTATACCCCTCCACTCCGCCCTGCACACAAATAATTATATCTGTGAATATACTGTTCAGTATTGAATTTCTGTGTTTTGTTCACTGCAATTGATCTCACGGAGAACTTTTTTACATAGTGAATGGTGCTGTTGGCATCTAGGCCTGGATTTTGTTTGTTTGTTTGTTTGTTTTGTGAACTGTCTCATTTTAGATCTACAAGGACCGTATTTCAGTGATATCATTTTCAGTGCATACTAGATGCTCACATAAAACTTGATGTACTTCTGAACAAGCTTCTGAGATGGTTATGACTGGAATTATTATAGAGATTTAGCTCATACTGAAAAGAAACTTAGACTCACACACACTCATATACCTCCCTATGTTAGTATCAAACCAGGGCTCCACTGCAGTTTATATATTTATTTTTTAAAAAATAACTATGTTTCTCTGTAATTCAGAAACAGAAAGGATTTATATAATGGAGGCTATATTCATATTACTGCTCCACATGCTTTCTGAAGAATTTTGAAAACCATTCAGATAGTCGACTGCCAATGTTCTCCCGCATTCTCTTTCACCTTAAGCAAAAAAAAAAAGGGTGTTTGCATAAGTGTAAGGATAATATTCCAGGTAATTTAAACCAACCAGGGTAAAGTGTCAGAGATTCTTTCTTGGGTGTAACGATGGTGTTTATCACAGTATTGACTTATGTCAAATTATTTTACTCCTGATTGTCAAAACTACATCTTGTGGGGCTGGAGCGATAGTACAGTGGATAGAGCATTTGCCTTGCACACGGCTGATCCGGGTTCAATCCCCGGCATCCCATATAGTTCCCAGAGCACTGCCATTAGTGATTCCTGAGTACAGAGCCAGGAGTAACTCCTGAGCATCGTTGTGTGTGACCCAGTAAGCAAAAAAATAAAATTAAATTTAAAAATGACATCTCTTATTTATAATATTCCATGTAAAGCTTCCTATAGTTATGTACGTGGAACGTTATTTCTTGGTGTTAAAGATTCAGGAGTTTTTTCCCACCATAGTTGGCCTCTCAGAATTACTTCATGTGGTGAATAATTAGCCTAGGTATCAGTTACCAAACACCTTGATTGTAGTTCTTTGAGAATACCTGCAGTGGAAATCTGGTTTATGGAACATCCTGAAAAGTATCTGCCCTTGGCTCTTCAAAGTGTCTTGTTAGGGAATTAAAGGGAGGGGAGGGCCAGTTCTGAGAGAGGACCGTGAGAAGCCCTGCCAGCCCTCTGGGGAAGCGGAGGGGGCTTACCTCTAACTCTGACAGCAAAGCCTATCTGGGGAACTAGTGGCAATTTGGGATTCAATTGGATGCTAGCAGGTGGTGTGTATCTCTTCAGAATTATCCAGATAGGATTATTTGTGGGCGAGTGTTCTTAGTTTTAGGAAATTCATGCCATCCTTTTCAAGTATTGTAAAGTGGTAAGATGTCGGCAACATTTAAAATGGTTCATTTAAAGATAAATAATACAATATTTCCAAATGCAATCTATGTCATACAGGTAAGTGTATTTGGACATCTAGTTGTAGATCCAGAAAATGTGATGAATTATTTTTACAATTTGAATCTGGGAGTCAGATGTTCAACAGTTTTATTTCCATCCTCCGTTGTGTGCATTTCAAAATGCTCATCATTTTTTTAAAAATTCCAGAAACTATTGAAAATAGCAAAAGTAATAAAGGGAAATGGAAATCCTACCGTTAGATCGCAGAATGCACTTTGCCAGCTTATGCAGCCGCAGACTCAGGTCCTTGGTGCAGAATCATTTGTTCCAGCCGACTCACCCTGCACGCTCTGCAGAGCTGCCCTCTGCCCTCTGCCCTCTGCCCCCCTTTCTTCTGCCCTTCTCACCCTTCCCACCTTTCCTGTCCTTCCGGAGCCAGCCCCAGTAATAGGGAGCACGTGACCACGGTGACTGACTCATTTAAATGACTATTTAACTCACAGCTTGTTTCTAGATTATTTTATCCAACAAAAGGCCATGACTTCTATGAAAAAATATTTAGGGGGCCAGAGAGATAGTACAGCAAGTAAGTGCTGTTGCCACTCCAGTTCAATCCTAGGTACCTCATACGGTCCCCTGAGCACTGTGAGGAATGATTCCTCCGCAGAGCTGGCCGTGGCCCAAACCACCTTCTCTTCCCGAAAATTAAAAGTCTTTAAGAATTACTGGGGAGAGGGTGGGAAAGGGAGGCATGTAAGGGGGGCAGGTGGGGAACTCAGGTGCTGCTTCTGAGTTGGACTTTTTTGCTTGTTTTGGTTGGGATGCTCACCCGATGGTGCTCAGGCCTTACTCTTGGCTCTGTGCTCAGGCATCCCTCTTGCTGCTCAGGGGACCAGATGTGGTTGCAAGGGATGGAATCAGGGTTGCCTGAACTGCAAGACAAGTGCCCTAACCTTTGTAGTATCTTTCCAACCCCTGATCTGGGCTTTTACTGCCGGCTTGTGTGGGGTGTGTGATCCAGGCAGATAAAGTGAGGCATCTGTTTCAGACTTTTCAGAGTTTCTGAGTCTGACAGTAACTGTCTGAACTGAACGGCTGATCTTTTTTCCCTTCTTAGTCTGGCTGTTGATGAGCTCAGTTTTGTTTCTCTTCCCCAACCTCATTCTTCCTAAATCTCTGTGCTATTGCCTTCTGTGTACTTGACAAGACTTTCCTACCAATTAATTCCTTTTGGAAACTGTGACAATAAGGGCAAGTGTCCTGGTGAGCACGGGAGTATTATTCCACTAGGCTCTGTGGCCTAACTCAGTTCTAAAGTATCTTACTTCCTTGGAGGACCTTTAGTTGTATATTTTGATTTTTGATGCTTTGATATTTATGATACATTTTTAAAAGAATATCTTATAAAGTAAGCTTGCTAGGACGTTAATTCATGATTATTTTACTCTTTGGCTTGCATAGATAATATTTCTATAATTTACATAGAAATTATTATATTATCTATAAGAATAAGATGTTGTGTATTAAAAATATAAAATGAAGAATTGTCTGTATCGACTTTCAAATGCTTGTTGAGTAGCATTATTCTGTACTTACATTTTCTGCATTAGCATTTTGATTTTGATTTTACATTTAGCCAGGCCCTCAATTTCTTCATCTGGATTTGGTATACTAGTGACCTCTATTGGTGGAAATGCGCCTTTTTTTCAAAAGGCAAAGTCTTAACAATTTGATTTGTTTCTATTATTTTACCTTGGTAGTCTTTCATTTTAAAAAAATTATTTTAAGACTGTTTAAATATAAGTTTATAAAAAGACCTCTTAGTTCTGTAAATATCTCTATCATAATAGCTAGCAGACCTAACTTTGCAAAAACACTGAATTAAAATAGTATATCGTATCTTTAGCATTTTTGGGGAAAAAAAAGCAAACTAACACTGAGCCTCCCAGCAATCATTTTTATCAGGGAGACAGTGCCAGGGGTCTAACTAAAGCCTTCCTTGTGCAAGACAAATGCTCTGTCGCTGACTTATATCCCGGCCACTAGCAAGACAATTTTTTTAAGGCTTCTTATTGCTAGAATGCAGGACTTGCCAATTGTTATGAATGCTTTACCAATCCAAGCACCTTTTGGGGAGGTGGAATGCCAGGCCACTTAACCATGTTAACAGCCCAAAAATCACTGGCCTGGGGCAGTTGTGTGTCAGTTGGGAAAGCATGATTCATTTGAGACTTTTCCAAGTGGCCACTGTCTTTTAAAATTATACATTGAAAACAGTTTTGAAGTGGTGAGCCTGAAACACCCAGCAGCAAAAATAGAGTGGGCACTGTGCTTAATTATTCGCCTCATCTCATCCGTGGATTGGAAACAGGAGCATTTGGGAGTTGGAACCTCCGCCGTGTCTTCCTGATGACAGGTGTCACTGTGTCTGCCTCCCAGATCCGCTCGTTGGGAGGGACATAGCGGGTCTGATTTTAAATAGTATAAATGTTTAATGCATGTAGAATGGAGGCTTTAAGCTTCCTTGCTTAGGACATAGGCTTGCCAATACTTGTTACATTAACACTTGTTCTTGTAAGGTTGTAGTAGTAACTCCTCCTACTCAAAATGTTTTAAAAGATTTTTTGTACTAAAACAGTGCACAGCATTAGAGAAAGAGTGCAGGAATTAAGGTGCTTTATTTACTTGCATGAGGCTGCCTCTGGGTGAGTCCCGGCACTGCCTAGGGGCCATCAAGCATTACCAGGAGTGATCCCTGAGTGCATTAGTTGTGACCCCACCCTGATACCCCCCATAAAAATGCAGGGCAGAAGAATACAGTCTCTGAAATCAGTTTGCATTTGGCAAAGACCAAACCCTTGACCTCACACATGTACAGGGCATGTGGTCACCCACCAAGCCCCTTCCCTTCGCATATCAAAGACACCTCGTCTCTGGCTTCTTCTTCTCCTTTCTTGAAACTCTTACTGTCAATAAAAGAGTCGCTGTTTGAAAATGTTGTGTCTCCTGAAGTCCTGTGTGTCTAACCTTGAGGGAGTCGCCTTTGTAGGATCTGAGGGTCCTGCCTAACCTACACATGCCTGCCCTTTCCTTGTCCTGTGCTGGACACAGGTCACTCCCAGGATGACCAAAGAACATGTAGACAAGGTGGACTCACAGCCCTGATCTTGTTAGAACCGTGGGGTTCAGTGGAAGCCATTTGAGGCCGCAGCGCTGAGAAGCCTCACAGGCAGGAGGGGTGCGGGTGTGTACCATGTGAGGACCCAGAACTGGGAACCCCTCAGCATCCCCCCTGGGGGGAGACTCTTGCCCTGACGCCCTCCTCTTGATTTGGCTTGGCAGGGAAGGTAGGTGTATCCTTCCCAGGAATAGCCCTTTCCAGTTTCTGCCCCTCACCAGGGCACCCTGGGGGTCTTCCTAGACCCATGCTCTCACACACACCCTGAAATCCAAGCTGTCTTTTCTGTCCAACCCAGGATTTGAGAAATCCAGCTTTTATTAAAAGAATATGAAAAATACAGGAAGTCCAGGAGGGAAAAAAGGAAAATTAAATATTTTTTTTCATTTTAAAAAAAGGTAGAAAGTGGCTGACGAGGTTGGGGCGGCAGAGCACAGGCCTGGAATGTGTCTAGCCTTAAGTTTGGCCCCGACAGCTCCTGGTGTGGCCCTGGGGAACCCTAGCTCTGTGCTTTGGGCCCCAGAACCTACATAAGCAACCTGTACTACGGAAGGGCCTGTTTTATAAATGGCAAAAAAGTTTAAAATTCTAGGGGCCACAGAGATAGCGCCACAGGAAAGGCACTTGCCTCACACACAGTCGACCTGAATTCAAGCCCAGCATCATATATTGTGCCTTGAGCATCACTTGGAATGATCCCTGCCCTGAGCACAGCCAGGTGGGTCTCCAAAACCAAAGCAAAACCAAACAAAAAAATTTTTAGCCCTTCCTGGTTCCCCCCACTCCACTCCTGCCCCCACCACCCTTGGTTGGTAATAAGTTTTTAAAAAGATTGTTTCATTTTGGTAGATAAAATCTTGAACAGTGATACTGTTCATAATGTGATGAGAATTCATCTGGTTTCTAACATACAACAGCTCAAAGCTCAGCATGCCCACTAATAGCGGTGGTGAAATTCTGTGCAACATTTTACAACTATGCGTGACAGCATTGAGGTGAAAAGATTGTGGATCTCTGTCTTTTAAAAGCAGTTCAACTTATGATAATTCCCAAAGTTGAAAAATCAGCAATAACTGAGAGCTCCATTTGTCAGTTAAGATACAGACACTTTCCCCTGTAACTTTAGAACTGCTTTTTAAATGTTTTCTGTCACCAGGGCACACCAGGGGGGTCTTCCTGAGGAGGTGATCATATATGTATATGATCATTGACACAAGTGTTGCCATACGTATTTGCTTCCATATACGTATTCATCAAACCACCTTTGGCTGTGAGCCACCGGTGGCACACACCAGCACCCACCCATTCCTGATGTTCTACATTGTTGCTTCATTGCTCAGAAGGAGATTTGTATCTGTTCTTTCCATAGGGAACGTGATCCAGCCAGAGTGAATTACATGTATGCTCAGTATGTCAAAAATACCATGGAACCACTGAACATCCCGGACGTGACTAAGGATAGAAGATTCCCCTGGACAGTAAGTAGCCCTGTGTAAGACATGAAGCCTGCAGCCTGTTTCCCAGTTCCAAGCTGACCTTGACCCTGCACCCAAAGGGCTGGCCGGAGGATGGCCTCCTTGGTAGTGACCGGAAC
The DNA here is from genome assembly GCA_028565675.1 of Sorex palustris. Classification (NCBI taxonomy): domain Eukaryota; kingdom Metazoa; phylum Chordata; class Mammalia; order Eulipotyphla; family Soricidae; genus Sorex; species Sorex palustris. The sequence goes on along the minus strand of JAOXYA010100079.1, from coordinate 1,617 downwards.
CTGACCTTGCTCGCTCTTAGCTCTGGGGAGGAGAATAAAACAACCTCAGTATCTGCTGACAGGCGGTCAGCCATGCTGGAGTATTCACTCTCTATTTATGTCTTTTGGGGTTTTGTTTGTTTGTCTTTTGCTTTCAAATGCTTTGTAAAACACATTTGTTTACACTTTGCAACCTCATTATTGTTATTATTTTTTTTATTGTAGTTGAGGTAGCTGTTTATGTGTCCACTCATGGTGTCCTAGGTAGCCTTCCACCATCCAATCTGTTCTGTTCTGTTTGCCTCTTCCTCACCCCCTACCCCCCCAACCTGGTTCCCTGGTTCCTCAACTCTGTTATGCAAAGGCCAAGAGTTTGTTGTATCAGATCCTGTCTGTTCCCCTCTGGGATTCTCTCAGTACCACAGTGAGGTCGACTGGTATTTGTTCTCCCTTTGTCCTTTACTTCACAGTTGACACTCTCTGGTTCCATCTGGATTGTAGTAGAAAGAGTCCTTCATTGTCCTCAGAAATTTCTATTCCTAAGTGTCGAGATTGGGTAGCCTGTCAACCTCAGTGAGGAGTTCTATGGACAAATGAAATGTTTTTCTTGATAGCTAAGCTCCAAAGCTCCATTTCTCAGACGTTGAAGACTTTGAACCTGGTATTTTCTCTTATTTCTAAAAAAGCATTGCATTTTGAGGCAGCTGCATTGGCTTTGTTGTTTGCACACCTAGGAAATCTTCGGAGGATGTTTACCATATGGACAAAAGTAGGCAATGTCCTGAGTCCTATAAGGCTTCTTGATTCTGCCTCTGTTATTTCATTATATGCAGCATCTTCATTATGGGTATAGTAGGTATTGAATAAGAGTTTTTGATTAATATTATAAGCTGTTTGAAAAGATAAACAAGGAAAAGACATAGGCCCTTCTTGTCTTAATAATGTAAGTAATTTGCCTTATGTTACATTTATGTAAACTTTGAACTAGATAATATGTATTTTTTTTTTTGCCTAGAATGAAAACACGGGAACTGTTAATCCACAGTGTATTAGAAGTTTGCTTTGTACACCAATAAAGAATGGAAAGAAGAATAAGGTGATAGGTAAAGCCTTTTTTGTTAACCTCTACTTTGTATTTATTAAAGAAAACCATAGTTATACCAACTTGATTCTTTAAAGTATAAATGTATATTCTAAAAAATGAGGGGAGGGATAAAGAACTGGAAGAAAATGAGAAAAGAATTTTGAAATAATTTGATACTGATTGTTGATAAGCATTTGTTTAATATTCCCCGTGCTATGTTTCTGTGGCCATTACTCTACTTCAGCAGAAATTTGAGCATTGAGGCATTGAAAGTACATTGAAAGATATCACCTTGATAATATGTTTTGTTAACCACTCTGTCTGATTTCTATTTTTCTTTCTCGAAGGTGCTGTTTAGTGTTTGTTTCCAGACTATTTAGAGTATTTAGTGTGAACCCCACTGTTGGAGGCACGAGGGATAAGTGATGAAACAAAACAGAACTGAAACCCCTGCCTCTGTGTGTGTGTGTGTGTGTGTGTGTGTGTGTGTGTGTGTGTGTGTGTGTAGGTAGGGCGGGGGCAGGGGGGGTGTTACATGATGATGAAAAAATTCT
>JAOXYA010100059.1:0-10887 GCA_028565675.1 Sorex palustris | reverse complement strand
TCACCTCATCTCTCCTCTTCAGGTATCCGTCGGAGACAAATGGGTCTCCTTTCCTAAAGCAGCGCGGCCTCCTGGCCACTGACAGCGGAAGGCTGCAGTGTCCCCACAGAGCCTGGACAACTGGTAAAGCGTTAGTAACTCTCTCCTCAAAGAAATCCATTAATGAGGCCAGAGGGATAGACAGCGGGTATGATGCTTGCCTTACACGCAATACCCAGCACTCTATATAATTCCCCAACCTCACCAAGAGTTATAAATATATATGTATATATCTCCATATATATGTGTGTGCACATGTGTATTCATATCCATATATCCATTCACACACTCTGGCCAGTGCACAGGGTGGGCTAACCCATCACTTCTGTCATCTGCTGAAACTTTGGAGACATTGATTTCTAACCTCTGGTGCTACAGAGAAGTGAGGCTCTGCAGCCTCTAAGCCGGCTTGGTGGGGGCATTTTAATCTTATCACACTTATAGTCCCAGGAAAGATTTTCCTCTTCCCTCCCCCTTATTATTGTGATGGCCAGGCATCACATAAAGTCATTTGAGGGGCTTGCCTAGGGCCACACACTTTAGTTGTGCTCAAACAAGACTTGGTTGCGTCATCAGGGGTTGAGGATGTGGTTGTGGGGGTTGACACATTGATTGATGGTGCTGTGGGTTGCCAGTGGCCACTGTGCAGGGATCACACTCAGCCTGTGCAGTGCTGGGGACTGTCTCCGTTATGCATGTTGGGTAGGTGCTTGACCCCTCATTCCAGCCCTTCCCTTGCGTTTTAATGTTTTCCACCACTTCACATTATACAGATTCATACAAACCATAGCCTCACCCAGTTCACTTAATTTTTCACAAATTCCTTACTCCACAGTCTTATTTTAGAAGTTAGAAGTAAAAATAAATGTTTGAAGTGAAGGCTTGGATGACAAAGTCAAATGGAAAATGGTTGCCAAAACCTGGTCACTATTGGGGGCGGGGGGATGTTGGGTCACACCTCACAATGCTCAGGGGCTCTTCTTGGATCTATGCTCAGAAGTCAGTCCTGGAAGCTTGCGGGATTATATGTGGTGTCCAGGATCAACCTGGGTCAGCTGCTTGCAAGGAAAGATCCTTAACTCCTGTACTACCTTTCTGGCCTGAACCTGGTAAATTTGATAAAAGATCTGTGTCCTCTGTCTCAGAGAAAGGAGCTAAGTTCTTAAATTTGGAACAATAAAAATATGATCGTTTAGAGAAAAAAATTGGAAGAGCTGACAAGACAAAAAGACAAGAAAGGAAGGAAGGAGGGGTAGGAGTGGATGAGTATAAATGAGCAGCAAAAATAAAGGAAGCAGCCGTAGCACAAATTTCCTTCATTTCTATTCTGAAAGAGCCATAACCCCAGTAGGGGCATTTTCCTAAAAAAAAAAAAAGAAAGAAAGAAAGAAAGAAAAAAAAAAGAACAAGAATGCAAGAATGTGTGCTTCTGCCTTGCTTCCCTCCCCCACCAATAGTGCCCAAGAGATAAAGTTGTCCATGCACATACAAGGAATGTCTGATAAGGTTCTTAAAATAAATGTCAATCACAAAGACTTAAGTGACAACAAACCAACCAACACACACACACACACACACACACACACGCTGCGCGCAAAGTAGTGGAGGATGACATGTGGAATGTCTTTCTGTTCTGAGTCATTGAATCACTCTGTCCTTCCCTGTCAGGCAGCACCGGGCACTTGGGCAAGAGTACTTGGCAGATACTTGGCACTTGGCAGGTACCTGGCAGACATGAGGGGCTGAGCCACCTTTTGTCATAGGTCCAGGCAAGAGTAACAGGGAGGTCGCTCAGGTCCACCACTGACAGGGATGCCAGCTTCCAACCCCAGCAAGGAGACTAAATGAGTCTTGGGACCAGGAAGCTCTTCCTCCCCTCAGTTCTTGTATACGGTGACTCTGCTCGGCAGGGAAGCCTGCATCCCTGCAACTCTTCCAAGCAGCAGTCCCTCAGAGGATGGGCAGTGTCTCTGCCATCGCCATATTCCAGATGTGGCTAGAGTTACATTTCAAGAAAAACAGTCAAGTGGGTGGTTTTCTTTCCTCCGAGGAGCACAAAGGGAAAGGGACTCAGTGTTATCATGAGACGCAGACCCATCTTCCCAGCATAGCTTCAGAGCTTCTTAGCAAGGCAACCCAGAAGCTCCTGGCAAGGGACCAAATTGCAAAGAGAAGGAAGCCAGGGGGACTCAAGATCACGTGCACAATTTCCCCCTCTGCCCTCTCTCTCTCTCTCTCTTCCTCACACCCACCCCAATCTGAGGGAGAAGCTGCCAAATTAGGGGGTGAAGCTGCCCCAGGTATAACTTTTTTCCCTTTTTCACCACCAGAGGGGGCAGTTGCTCCATATTGGTGGTCTTTTTGTGCTCTGCTAAGAAGCTAGTTACTAAGCGATTAGTAGAAGCCAGTCACTAAGCTATTAGCTAGTTACTCAACATAAGAGACCCTTAAGGGAACCCAGGGTCATTTTATTTTCCCCTGGTCAGGAGCTGCTTGTATCTGCTAATGTCACTCTTAGATAAGAAAAGGACCTAATGGGTCATTTGGTGCTGTTACCCCACTCTTAAAGAGCTCCAGAAATAGACTGCAGTGCCTCCCTTGAGTTTCTGTGGGCAGCTGGCTGCCCACAGTTCCTTGGGACAGGAGCTCATGAGGGTCGACAAGTCCCCCTGGGTAACTGCTTTTGGCCCCTGCATAGTAAACAGGTTCTTCCTCCTGAACAGGAAACCCAGAGACCTGATTCCCTTCCATTCCTTCTATTCCAATGAGGGGTGTTGGTGGGGGGAGGGGGCAGGAAGTTTTTCTGCTGCTTCAGCTCCTTGCCCCAAGATCACCCTTTGTGGAGCTGAGTTTGGATTCAGTTTGGACTCATGAGGCAACTTCATTTAGAATCTACTCCCACCCCTCCTAGCCCCCAATGCATCTGTCTTTGCTTCATTCCATCTGGTGTCCTCAGAGAATTGGCTAATTAAATTGAGAAGAGTTGGCCTATTTTTGGTGTCTTTCAGCTAAGACCTGGGGGAATAGCCACAAGGTCTGGAAAGAATAATGTGGGAGCTAAAGAGCTCTGGGGTTGACTAGTCATGCTAAGCTCAGCATCTTCTAAGTCCCATGAGTTGGCTGTTCCAGTAAAGGTTCCAGTCCATCCTCTAGGTGGTCCAATTTGGGCATGGGATAAAACAAGGAAGAGGACATATTCTTTTGGGTATTCTCCATTTTATGGTCCTAGAAGCAGAAATAATCTCATTGTATTAAACGGTGATTTGTTGCAAAGGTAGAGCAGAAACTGTTTGCAAATACTCATTGCTTCTTTGAGAAAGGAGTAGTGGAGGATGACATGTGGAATAAGGGGTGGAGCAGAGGTACATATCCATATCTTAGATTCCATCCTTGGCATTTGAACAAATAATATTTCCAGGCTCAGGGAGTTAGCTCTGAGAACTATTGTGCATACTATGCATGTGGGAAATCTGGTTTAATCCCTGACACTGCACAGTCCTGCAGGGACTGCATGGTACCCAGAGTGCTGCCAGGAGAAAGCAGAAAGCCCTGAGCACAGAGCTAATAGGAGCCTCTGAACACTGCTGGGTGTGGCCCTAATGCCATGTTCCACCAATGCATATCTGTAGCACTGTCCTCCCGTTGTTCAACGATTTGCTCGAGCAGGCCCAGTAACTTCTCCATTGTGAGACTTGTTACTGTGTTTGGCATATCAAATATGTCATGGGGAGCTTGCCAGGCTTTACCAATGCATATATATTATATACAATATTTGCAACCTTAAAATTGGAGAGATCCAAAGAAAACTATACTAAGTTAAAACATCCTGGGGTATGTGCTGTGGGGGGGGGGTGGCAGAGATAGGATAGCGGGGAGGGCTCTCCCCTTGCACACGGCCAACCCTGGGACCCTATATGGGTCCCTATGCCCTGCCGGGAGTGATCACTGAGCACAAAGCCAGAAGTAAGCCCTGAGCACCTCTGGGTGTGACTTCCCAAAACTTCCTTTGGGGGAAAATATAAAACATTCCTTGGATCCATATTTATCTAAGTGACAAAATCTTTAAGCTGACCTAAATGCAATTCTTATTTTTTCTGTAATGGGGAGCTAAGCCAGTACAGTGTGTGCTCTACCGCTGAGCCACATACCCAGCTCCATAGTCACTCTCTAAACATCCAAACCTTTTCCCAGATTCACTTCCCTCTGTGCTGTGCTCTACACCCTGAATTTTTCACCTTCTCTTTTCACCTCTAGCTATTCCTACACATTTCAGGTCCTCTACCGGGAATTCCTTTTCCATCTAGCAAAATCTACTAATATACTAATAATTACATGTTAACACTACTTCTCTAATCTTTTTCCAAAACCCTCTAGAGGAGGCAGAGCTATCGTACAGCACTTGACTTGCCGGCAACTGACCCGGGTTCAATACTGCACACCACTTCGGTGCCCCAAGCCCTGCCAAGAGTCATCCCTTGGCACAAAGCCCTGAGCGTTGCTGGGTGTGGTCCAAAAACAAATAAACAAGAACAAAAACCAACCTTTCTAGAAATTAATCACATCCTCCCTAGAATTTCCATCACAGTCTAACACATCTCGACTCCATGTCAAACCCGAGCTTCTTAGGTGCAGGAAGTGTGCTTTCGTCAGCATAGGCTGAGTTCCCAGCATGATGTGTCTCTTTAGGAGCCAAAAGTATTTTCACTGAATTCTTCTCCTTCTCTTTCTCCTTCTCCTTCTCCTTCTCCTCTCTTCCTCCCCTTCCCCTTCCTCTCCTTCCTCCCCTCTTCCTCCTCCTCCTCCTCCTTTTTGGTTTTTTTTTTTTGCTTTGTGCATCATACCTGATGATCCGCAGGGGTTACTCTGGCTCATACACTCAGAAATCAGTCCTGGCAGTGCTCAGGGGACCATATGAGATGCTGGGAACTGAACCCAGGTCAGCTGCGTGCAAGGCAAATGCCCTACTTGCTGTGCTATCACTCTACCCCCTGGATTATTCTTTAGTGAGAAAAATCATTTGGTGAAGGAATAATTCCTACCAGACAGCCAACATGGGAGAGGGCTGTTTTGGAAAACTGATCCTTTCAGTGAGGTGAGATGTAAACTTGCCCAGTTGAACACCCAGAATCACATGCATGTTGCTAGCCCTAACTGTTGTGTATAATCCCAGAGATGGAAGATGTGAAACTTGCACCGTGGAGAGACCCAGGGGCATCTTCCTACATTCAGTGAAGGAAAGCACTCCAGGCCTCTTCTCTTGGATCCTCATAGCTCTGTCACACTTCCTCCAGAAATGCAATCCCAAAAAACACCTGCTTCAATCCCTCCAGCTGAGGCAGGACTCCTGAAGACCAGTCTCAAGCGTGTGTGTGTGTGTGTGTGTGTGTGGAGGGGGGTGGGTAAGGGGTGGAGGAGGAATGTGCCACACACAGCAATACTCAGCTTACATCTGGTTCTGTGCCCAGGGATCACTCCTGGCAGAGTTTGGGGAATCGTATGTGTTGCGAGGAATAATCCAGGGTCAGCCACATTCAAGGCAAGTGTTTTACCCATTGTTTCTGGAGGCAGAGTTCTTGAAGCTCTGTGGTCACCAATCTCCATATGCTCCGACGAGCTTCACGCATGAAGGAACCAGCAGAGGAACCCAGGTGTGCAGGACCCAGGGCTGAGATCTACAAGCTTGCTCAGATCGGGACTAGGCCTCCTCCACCCAGATCCCCCACCTTCTAGTAGCTAGGCATTACACCCACCAACTGTTCCCTCCCTCTCCTACCCCCCCCCGCCACCCCACCCCCACCCCGCACCATGTAATTCCATCAACAGCCAAGACCCAGAGACTATAAAACCAAGCTCCCAGAAGCTCGAGGCCGCATTCCTGGCCTCTCCACCTCTCATTGTCTAGTTCTCGCTCCGGAGAACCTGGTAGGCTACAGAGAGTATCCTGCCTGCACGGCAGAGTCTGGCAAGCTCCCGTGGCATATTTGATATGCCAAAACCCAGTACCAATGATGGGTCTCATTCCCCTGACCCTGAAAGAGCCTCCAATGTGGCACATGCTAAAATCTCAGGCTAGGATGAATGGAGATGTTACTGGTGCCTGCTCGGGGAAATCAATGAACAACGGAATGACAGTCATACAGTGGTCATTACAATTATTTGTGTTCAGGAAATGCTGATGGATGCTATGACACTGCTGTCCAGGCTTGTAGAGAGGGTGCCATGTACACTGGCCCTGGAACTACTCTATTCCCCTCGCTGTGCTCTGTGACTCCAGGAGGTTGAGTTCGAGGGTCCATCCCAGACTGTTGTCCTCTGCTTTTTTGCAAGATTTGGCCAGTGGAAGGCAGTTTCTATGGGGCAGCCTTCTTCAGCCTCAGTCTCTTTCCTCTTTTTCATGGGTCTTTCCCATATGTTTCACAATCCCTACTGGTTCCTGTACCCACCCCTGGTTTGGAAATGGTATTCTCATGATACTACCCCTGTAAGGTTTTAAAGAGGATTATGGCCGGTATCAACACAGACCAATTTTTATCCTATGACTAGCTCTGTGTCTATCAAGGGTTCTCCTAAATGGTTGTTCAACATTGATGCTTAGTTGCCTCAGAATTAATTTATTGATACTATTTAAAAAAAAAAACTTAGGTGTTCCAATCCCTTTTAATTTCTTAAATTTCCCAGAGAAAATGGACTTTTGTTTAGAATTCCAAAATAGTTCTTAAAATGACCAGTGATCTTGCTTATTTCCTGTGATGGTCAGTTCAGTGTATTTCTGGACCTTAAGAAGTGCAAACTTGAATGGTTTGGGGGTGCGGTTTCTCCTTGAACAACCAAATCACGAGGTGAATAACCTCTAGTACTAGGGTGTGGTGCTGCTTCCAACCTCCCCATGGCCATCACCATGTTCTAGTCTTGAGTGAAGAGTGGAGGCTTCTTGGGACTCAGGTATCTTCTGTTCCCTTGGCTTCCTCGTTGAACAGTGCCTTGTCATCCCACAGAGAGCAAGAGTCCCTTCTTGTGTCCCTAGCTACCCCATGGCAGTGGATGGGAGCTCTTGTCTACTTCCATCCACACCCAGGAGACATTCCTCTCACTGGGAAAATCTGAGTCAGCTGTCTCGTGGCCCAACACACCCAGCATCTCAGGGAACTCAAATCTGAACAAGACGGTCTTCAGTTTGCTGAATCATTTCACCTGGTTTCAAACTGTCAAGAAAATGGTCTGGAGTAAAAACTCTCTTATCAGGAGCTTCTGCATGCTGCCTTAGATCACCCGAGAGTCATCATGTTGCTTAAAGGGAAATTGAGGCCTAAAGAGGGGAAGCAGTTCCTGTCCCAGTTACAGGTGCCAGGGCTGAGTGAAGGGAGAGAGAATAGCTGGGGGTAGAAAAACTGGAATGAATGAGGCCACAAAGCTATGCGCGAGTTATTGTGTGAATGTATGTATACACCTGTTCACACATCTCCACTAGCGACAAAGGCTGTGGCCAAATTAATGTTTGACCATGAATGTTTTGGTTTTGTTTTGGATCATACCCAGCGGTGCCTGAGGTTCGCTCCCTGGCCTTTGTCAAGCCAAACATGTCTTCAGTCCTCTGAGCTTTCTCTCCTGTCCCTTGGTCATGGACTCTTTTCCTCCCAACTCCTTTTCCCTTGCAGCCTTATGAGAGCTGCCCAGAGTAAAGTCAGCTGGCCAAATGGCCCCTTCCAATTGCTCCCGTCCACCCATCCCATAAGGAAGAGCTGGCACCCTCACCCACAGTTTCATGCCAAATGACACTTGAGCTGGGAGATTACCGGAGCTCCCCTTTTAACCTGCTTCAGCTCATGTGACGCCTCTGCCAGATAACGTCCATCCGACTGGGGCAGGCGGGGTTTGTCACATTCTTTCTAAGTTTCAGCCGAAGCCACAGAGGTTTAGCTTTGGCCCTTCTCTCAAACCTTTGTGTCAAACCCACCCCTTCCCCATTTTGGTTAACTTGGTAGAGTTGGACGGGGTTAAGGGGAGGAGGCTGGGGTGGGGGACTTTAAAGCAATGTTAACACTGTCAGGGCAGTTGAATGGGGCACATTTGTTGCTAGCAGCAGGAGCAAGTTTGGCTCTAAACCACAACAATCTCTCTGGTTTGGGCTTCTCTCTCTCTCTCTCTCTCTCTCTCTCTCTCTCTCTCTCTCTCTCTCTCTCGTGCTGTGACAAGCCTGGAGGTCATTAAGCCATGATCTCTAAGGAAGGGGCATTGCATTGCAGATGGTGGGTGGTCTGGGGGTGTCTGTGTCCGATGGAGCAGTTCCAGAAACCCTTTACTAAACTCCACTCGGACCCTTTCCTGGGGTTACTCCTCAGGGTGCTGGTCCATAATGACCATTGTATGCATCTCATTATATTTCATTGCTTTACATGAACTTGAACTTCCCGTTATTTTTCGAGAGCAAGAGCTTATGCCTCTCAGAATCCCCTGGTCTGGCACAGGGGTGTTAGGCACTTATTGATAATGGAAAGAACTGGAAGAAGTGTGGGCAGCTTAGTGCCCTTGAAGGTGTACCAGAAGAAAATGGAGGAAGAGGAGAAGACAGTCCTGAGCCATAAGTCTTCTATAATTGTTTCCAAACAGGTACTTGGCTTTACGAATGCTGAGGATTGGGAAATCTCTGTGATATCCCTCTGTCCCACCTTACCATACCCATTTCCCTTCTGGGAAGAGTAGAATTTAGGGTCAGGAACAAATAAATAGAGGGGTTGCTTTCTCTTTAAAATGCAGAGCTGCTCGAAAAAACCAGGTATGCGGGACCTGTGACTGAGCTCTCCAAGCTCACTATCAATGGGACTGGGCCTGCTCCCGTCAGCTCCTTAGTTTTCCAGTAGCTTGGCAGTCACACCCACAAATACAATTAACCATATAATCTCATCAACAGCCAAGACCCAGAGACTATGAAATAAAGCTACTGGAAGAGTGATTTAGAGGAAGAGAATGATATAGAATGTTCTGAAGCACATGGCTGCACTTGTGGTCACGAACCTCTTATGCTCTAGCCCACTGATGTACCAAAAGTAGCACACATTTGTTTGGGTTTAACAAACATGCTTGTAATCTCTTATACAAGGGCTTAAATGGCTCCAGGATAAAATACAACAATCTTCACACACTTTCCTCTTGTGGTGGGAAGGTGCATGGTGGTGGGATTGGTGTTTGAATACCATCTGTAATGAACTATTGTGAACAACTTTATATAAAAATAAAATAAAATGTTAAAAAACGAGAAAGTATTTTAAGTAGAAAACAATTACGCCTTATTTTTACATTAAAATTTATGTACATATGTAGTTGCATCAGTTGATTTAAATTTTGTAAAACTGCAAACAAAAACTCCCATATAATCCTACAGATATAAGTAAGCACAAAACGGCCAAAACTGGAACAATTTAAGCAATAAGACAAAAACAGAAATATTGGGCCAGGTAAATGTTCAGGGCCAAAGTGAATTTGTCATGGTATGCATGAGACCTGGGTTCAATCTTAGGAGCCACAAAAAGAAAAGACAAAGCAAGAAAACCTGCAATACCAACCAAAGTACAAACAACTATGAGCCTGCATTGATAAAAATGATTGAATAAATAAATGGGGAAGAGACAAATGTCTTATTCAGAAATATTACAAATATTATATATAATTCAAAATTTTTTTTTTATTTTTGGGACAACACCTGGCTCAGGACTTAGCCCTACCTCAGGGATCACTCCTGGCAGTGCACAAGGAGACCATGTGGGATACTAGGAATCGAATCCAGATTCAAACATAGAAGGCAAATGCCCTACCTGTTGTACTATCGCTCCAACGCTACAAATGTTTTGTATCGTTACTTCATCTCCGAGGACACAGATGTCAAGTACTTAGGTTTGGACTCCTTAATGACTCCCTTCTAATGAATACGGTGTATGTAACTGGGGATAAGGTGGGTCTGCATTAGCAGTAGAGATGCCTAAGCCAGGTGGTCAAGATCAACAGCAACAGTGAGAGATCAGGTAAAAAGTATGTACCCTGGGGCTGGAGCAATGGCACAGCGGGTAGGGCGTTTGCCTTGCACGCAGCCAAACTGGCTTCGATTCCCAGCATCCCATATGGTCCCCTGAGCACCACCAGGAGTAATTCCTGATTGCATGAACCAGGAGTAACTCCTGTGCATCGCCAGGTGTGACCCAAAAAGGAAAAAAAAAAAAGTATGTACCCTTGGGGCTGGAGCAATAGTACAATGGGGAGGGTGCTTGCCTTGCAGGTGGCGGACCAAGGTTCAATCCCTGGAATCTCATAAGGTCCCCCAAGCACTGCCAGGAGTGATTCCTGAGTTCAGAGCCAGGAGTAAGCCCTGGGCATTTCCAGGTGTAAGTCAAAAAGAAAAAAATGTGTGTACCCTTAATATAATGTGATGAAAATGGCATTTTATCTCTTTGGTCTTCCTCCCACAATCCTGGTCTAATCATGACAAACACATCAGACACGTCCCTCAAAAGGGACATTCTACAAAACAGATGTGTTCCTCAAGATTATAAGGTTATGGAATATCATGGACAATCCAAGAAACTCTCAAACCCTAAAGGCACCTAAGAAGAAATTATTTGGATGCAATGTGGTATCTTCTGGAATTTAGGTCTTTGGTGAAAACTAAGGGCATAGTAAAATGTAGGTGTTAGTTAAGAATAAAATAGCAATGTTTTTCACTAATTGCAATAAAGCTACTATACTATTATAGGTTTTTAATATTAGAGGAAATGATGTAGGGTCACTTATCACTTAATCACTTAACTTCCCGTTAGTCGTCGATTTGCTCGAGCGGGCGCCAGTAACGTCTCCATTTGT